>ML289277.1:45414-58831 GCA_005239495.1 Nicotiana undulata
TGGTGCTCATACTTGACCTGCTGGCAGTTGAGACACCGTGCTACATACTCAACAATATCTCTCTTCATCCGCCTCCACCAATACTGCTGTCTCAAATCCTGATACATTTTCGCGCCACCCGGATGTATAGAATACCGCGAACTGTGAGCCTCTGCTAATATCAACTCTCGAATACCATCCATATGGGCACGCAAATACGACCCTGCATCCTCATAACTCCGTCATCACCAATAGTCACATCTCTAGCATCACCCCGACGAACTCTATCCTAAAGAACTAATAAGTGCCGGTCATCATACTGTCTTGCCTTAATCTGATCAAATAAAGAAGACCGAGAAGCCATGCTAGCTAACACCCGTGAGGGGTCTGACAAATCCAACCTCACTAACTGACCCGCTCAAGCCTGAGCATCAAGGGATAAAGGTCGCTCTGCTGCTGCAAGGTAAGCTAGACTCCCCAAACTCTCGGCTCTGCAACTCAAGGCATCGGCCACCACATTGGCCTTCCCCGGATGATACAAAATAGTCAAGTCATAGTCCTTGAGAAGCTCTAACCATCTCCTCTGTCGCAAATTCAAGTCTTTCTGCCTTAGCAGATACTTCAAGCTATGATGATCTGTGTGAATCTCAAACTGCACTCCATACAAATAATGCCGCCAAATCTTTAAGGCATGAACAATAGCAGCTAACTCAAGATTGTGCACTAGATAATTCTTCTCGTGCACCTTCAATTGTCTCGACGCGTAGGTAATCACCCTACCATCCTGCATCAACACTGCTCCCAAGCCAACTCTAGAAGCATCACAATAAATTGTATAAGAACCCGGACCAGTAGGCAATACCAAAACCGGAGCTGTGGTCAATGCTGTCTTGAGCTTTTGAAAGCTCTCCTCACACTCATCGAACCACCTGAATGGAACATCCTTCTGCGTCAATCTGGTCAGAGCGGAAGCAATAGAAAAGAATCCTTCCACAAAGCGACGGTAGTAACCCGCCAAACCGAGGAAAATCCGAATTTCTGTAGTTGAATACGGTCTAGGCCAACTCTGCACCGCCTCAATCTTCTTCGGATCAACCTGAATACCCTCACTAGACACCACGTGCCCCAAGAAATCCACTGAACCAAGCCAAAAATCACACTTAGAGAATTTTGCATAAAGCTTCTCCTCCCTCAATCTCTGTAACACAATCCTCAAGTGCTGAGCATGCTCCTCCTGGCTACGAGAATATACCGGAATGTCGTAAATGAACACAATGACGAAAGAATCAAGGTAAGTCTAAAACACGATGTTCATCAATTGCATGAACGCGGGTGGGGCATTGGTCAGCCCAAATGACATAACCAGAAATTCATAATGACCGTATATGGTCCTAAAAGCCGTCTTCGGAATATCAGAATCCCAAATTTTTAACTGATGATACCCCGACCTCAAGTCGATCTTGGGGAACACCTTAGCTCCCTGAAGCTGATCAAATAAGTAATCAATATGAGGCAAAAGATAACGGTTCTTCACCGTAACCTTATTCAACTATCTATAATCAATACACATACGCGTGGAACCATCCTTCCTTTTCACAAACAACACTGGCGCACCCCAAGGCGATACACTAGGCCGAATGAACCCCTTATCTAAGAGTTCCTGAAGCTGCTCTTTCAATTCTTTCAACTCTGCTGGTGCCATGCAGTAAGGTGGAATAGAGATAGGCTGAGTATCTGGCACCAGGTCAATATCAAAATCAATATCCCTGTCAGGTGGCATGCCTGGCAGGTCTGCAGGAAATACATCCAGAAAATCGCGGACTACAGGAACAGAATCAACAGATGGAGTCTCACTACTAACATCCCTCACAAAAGCAAGATAGGACTCACACCCTTTCTCAACCATACACTGAGCCTTTAAATAAGAAATCACTGTGCTAGGCACATGCTCTATAGACCCTTTCCACTCAACTCTCGGAACACCGGGCATAGCTAGGGTCACGGTCTTAGCGTGACAATCAAGAATAGTATGACATGGGGATAACCAATCCATGCCCAGAATTACATCAAAATCAACCATACTCAGTAACATCAAGTCCACTCGGGTCTCCAGACCCTTAATAGATATAAGACACGACCGATACACACGGTCCACAACAATAGTATCACCCACCGAAGTCAAAACATGAACAGAAGTAACTAGAGACTCACGGGGCATATTCATAAAATGAGAAAAATAGGATGAGGTATAAGAGTACATGGAACCAGGGTCAAATAAAGCCAAAACATCACTGTGACAAACTGAAATAGTACTTGTAATCACTGCATCTGACGCTATAGCATCAGGCCTAGCCGGAAGTGCATAAATACGTGGTTGGCCTCAACCTGCTCGATCTCCCTCTCTAGGACGGCCTCTAGCTGCCTGACCACCACCCCTGGCTGCCTGGGTAGGTTGTGAAGTGACTGGGACTGAAGCCGAGGGATGAACCCTCTGCTGGGATAAACTACTAGCACGACGGGGACACTGCCTCCACCCATGTCCGAACTCTCCACACTCATAACAACTACCTGCAACTGGAGATGAAAACTGACGAGAACCTCTGCCACCCTGATGACCACTAGACGAAACATGCAAAGAAGAGCCCTGATAAGATGATGCTCAGGCGGAGCTCTGAGCTGGGATGGCACTAAAAGATGAACGTCCCTGATGAGAATTGCGAGGACCCTGCCCCGATGATAAACTACTGAAAGCTGGGCAAACTAGCTGTGGAGGTCTAAATGGACGACCTCTGTTGTGCTGAAAATGCCCTCTAGAAGGGGCACCACTGAAGTTACCTGATCCCCGAGGCCTCTTGACCTCCCTCTCCTCACGATCTTGCCTACGAACCGACTCAATGTCCCGAGAAATATCAACAACCTGCTCAAATGTAGCTCTATACACCCTCTCTCTGGTCATCAAGATCTGAAGCTGATAAGTAAGACCATCTACAAACCTCCTAATCCTCTCCCTGTCCGTAGGGACAATCTCAGAAGCATGTCTAGCCAACTCAGAAAACCTCATCTCGTACCGAGTAACTGATAACTCTCCCTGGCGCAACTGCTCAAACTGTCTGCGCTGCTCCTCTGTGTGTGACTGAAGAACATACTTCTCCAAAAAGATCGTGGAGAACTGCTTCCAGGTAAGAGGTGCTGAACCAACCAGCCTACTGTTGATACCCATTTTTCCTCAAATTATTTTCAAACTTGCATATAACCTTTCAAAATCACTCTTTGCAGTAATTGATATTTTTCCATAATTTTCTGTATTTTTATCAAATTATTTTCCTGTATATTTAACATTTTTATGTCCCATAATTATTCATAATTATGTATAAGTGATGTTACAAACAATTTCAAATCATTTTCTTACTCAATAGAATCTCAGTTTCGAGTGGATGAACCTGGTTCATCAAGACAATGTTTTTCTTTTCAGATTCACTGACCCTTATTTCCAGGTCCATGCATTTTTCTCTCAGCATTGCACACTCTTTAGATAGTTGATCTTTCTCTTTATTTGTCTCCTCAGAATCATCAATGAAGTCAAGTAGCAACTCATAGAGTTTCTCCTTAGATAGAAACTTTATTTTTGTTTTAAGATGTGAAATACTTACTTGTGGTTCTTCATAAGTCTCCTCATCAGATTCTCCAATTGCCATGAGAGCTTGATCTTCTGTCTCACCATCTTCTGATTCTTCATCTGAACTTTCCCCCCAAGGAGAAACCATATCCTTTGTAGAAGTTTTCTTGGGTTGGACCAGTTCCTTCTTCCTGTTCTTTCTTTCATATCTCTCCTTCCTCCATTATACTTCCCACTGGGGGAAGTTCTTGATGAGATGATCAGTTTTTCCACACTTGTAGCATCCCTCATTAGCTGGCCTTTCAGGAGCCTTTGCCTTGTTGAAGTTTCCTCCTCTAGAGATGCTTTTCTTCCTCATGAGAAAGTTTCTGAATTCTTTGGTGATCATGGCCATCTCATCATTCTCCAGATCTTCTCCCTCTGTGATCCTTAGTGCTAGACTTTTTTCCTTCTTTTGGGCATCCATTTTCATGGTCTGCCTTCTGAGTTCATAAGCAGTAAGGTTGCCAATCAACTCATCTAGTCTAAGGGTTGCCATATTTTTGGATTCCTGGATGGCAGTTATCTTGCTTTCCCATGAGATAGGCAGAACCCTTGTCAAAATCTTCTCAACCTTGTCTTCTTCAAGGATGACTCTTCCAAGAGACTTGAGTTCATTAGTCAAGTTTGTGAACCTTGTGTACATCTCTTGAATTGTTTCTCCTTCCTTCATAGTGAAGTTTTCATACTGAGAGTATAGCAATGTACCTCTAGACCTCTTCACTTGAGTTGTTCCTTCATGAGCCACTTTTAGAGTATCGCAGATTTCCTTGGCTGTGGTGCAGCTTTGGATTCTGCTGTATTCATCTGGGCCTAGTCCACACACTAGCCACTTCTTGGCCTTGGCATTCTTCTCCCATTTCTTCAGATCCTCAGCTGTGCAGTCAGCCCTAGTCTTAGGCACATCTACTCCTTCAGCAGTTTTCTTCATTGTTGCAAGTGGTCCATTAGTGACTATGTCCCAGAGTTCATAGTCCTCTCCAATAAGGTGATCCTTCATTCTATTCTTCCACCAAGAATAGTAGTGGCCGTTGAAGAGTGGTGGCCTTGCAGTTGATTGACCTTCCCAGTTCCCAGGTGGTGCACTCATCTTGATATTTTCCTAGATGTTAGCCTCTTCAAGGATAACCCGCTCTGATACCAATTGATGTTTTAGACTTCAATACTATACAATATTACAAGTTAATTGTGCAGTACCAATTTTTTAGTGCTGTCTAATAAGAAGAACCTGGTTCTTCTTAGTATACTACTTACTACCGTTTGCGGAATAATTAAGCAGTAATAGTCAAGACACAAGTATTTTTACGTGGAAAACACCTAGCTCAAAAGGTGAATAAACCACCACCTACTCCTCAGTAGGATTTGCTCAACCTCTTCACTAAAACACTGAGCCAAAACAGACTTACAAAACAAACTCTTTTGTAATCCTAGGACTAACTCTAATCCTCTTTGTATCAACTAGCCTCTAGCTAATTTCTACAGATTTCAAGCTAACTCTAACTTGAACAATTTGTACCTATTACAATTGCTTCTAAGTAAGCTGAAAAGATACAATGTTAAAACTCCTACTACAATCAACTAGACTCAATACACAAACAATGGAACTGTTTCTTCTAGTTGAACTGTAGCCTTTGTATCGCACAACAATTCTGCTTGCAAAATATCTCTGGAACTTTTGCTTCAGATCTTGATTCACTTTAGTACTTGTGCGTCACTTCTTTCAGCAGTAATACATTGATTATTTATAGAGTCCGTTTGTTGAGTCCATGATTCAATTCTGATCCAACTCTTCCTTGGTAAACGAGTTTGATTGTAACTCAACTTCCTTCCTCTATTTCTGTCCTAGCTGAAATCAACTTCTGTCATCTCTATCAGTTTGCAACCTTTTCGTATTAGGAGACATTCTCTTAGTTCTTTGATACTCAGCAATCACTGATATCTCCTAGACTTGTACGATTCTTGTTCCAACTGCTTCA
This sequence comes from Nicotiana undulata, assembly GCA_005239495.1. Taxonomy (NCBI): domain Eukaryota; kingdom Viridiplantae; phylum Streptophyta; class Magnoliopsida; order Solanales; family Solanaceae; genus Nicotiana; species Nicotiana undulata. Next base: position 51,025 of record ML289277.1, read on the forward strand.
TTCAGATGTGTATGCTATGATGGACCTGGTTCAACTTGACACCTTTTGTCAATCTTCAAAACCCATTCAGTTACATGGGCCAACAAAGTACTTCCCACTACTCTTAGACTTTAGGTTCAGCCCCCTTTGTGTGAGCATTGCCTTGGGGACTTTGAGTACCCATTGAACTTTGACACACAAGGCTGGCACTCTACACTGCACTTACTAATCCTTGGATAGAGTACCTGGGTGTGAAGCACTGTCCAGAATCTTCTGAGGTCCTTAGAGACTATGGCACACTTGGGTTGAAGACTATGGTATATGGCAAGTGGATCTGGTACTTGGGCCTACTGTTAGGCTCTCTATAGTATAGCTTCTTGATTTTCCCTATTCAATTGCGTAATTCATGCGATGTTGTTCTGTAATAATTATTTGTAAACTAACTCTGGGGCTGGATAGTGAAAAGGGTGGGGATTATGCATGTTTAGTATAAATCCGGGTAGAAACCATGTTTAGGATTTACTTCACCTATGTGCGCAATAGAAATCCTGTTTAGGACATATTTGCCATGCATTAGTAAATCATGTTTTAGGTTTCTTTACTTCAGCATCTCATCACACTCATGATTACTTAGCAAATCATGTTAACTACCAGTAATAGGCTGTTACAATTACTGTCCCGCTTAGAAATCCTGTCCTAGTTAAATAACTATAAAAAATGGTTGCCACAATGACACTGCCTCTGCATACACATAACTGTTGCATATATAAAAGGTTCATAATAATAATTAATTATCAATATTTGCATTAGATATCCTGTCATCTTAGGAATTTACTCTCAGCAAGCCTATATTTAAGTACTGTACTAAGCATACCTCTAAGAGCATCTAGAATTCACGTGATAGGATCAACAACTTAAATCACGTTTCTGTATGTTTTGGTTAATAAGTAAAATATCGTTAAAATAAGTATTTCTGATTTCTGCAAATGTTTGTGTATTCAGGAAAGCATGTTTAGGTTTGCCTACATTATGCCTGCATTTTAGATACCATGCCTATAGGACTTGCATCCATCATACTCATATAATCACCTGTTCACTAGAGCTAAACCTAAAGAAGTGCATTCTATACGTCTATTAAAACAATATCTAGAACATTTCAGATGCCTAGGCAAACTCTAGGACCCCAATATAAATCAGAAACTCTTTGCACATCGCTTACTAACTACAGTGGTCTAAAATTGGTCATATACTTCTTCTGCAACTCATTAATCCTGCTTTCTTAATGCTGTATTCACACCTAAAATCCTGCCTTAGGTTATGAAACTTGGGACTCCTTTATGTGCTTGAGTCGTGCTATTTATGTGTACAACCTGTGGAGGGATTTATGAGCCCATACTTGCTCCTGTATGCTTCCCTATATGTAGTCCTCACTGTTATTACATGTGGCTTAGAGTTTGTCCTTTAAACCTAGGGGTCAACCTAGTACTCTCCTTGTAGGAATAGTAGTCCTAACTACCCTCTAGGACTGATAGGATAGGGCGGGTAATAGCACACAATAAGCTTCGTGACCGACACACGCGTTTTTAAATACCTTAATGGGGTGGAAAGGGTAAAATATGGATATGATGATCGGTGCGCTAATACCACGTGTAGCCCCTCTTCGAGGCGTGACATACCGGGTATTGCATTAATGTGATCCATATTACTTTAAAACCTAGGACATTTTCATTCAAATGATTTTACTTTGTTGTTCTTCAAATTCCTTTTAATTTCAGTCTTTACTTGAACTCCCCTCTTACGTGAGCCTTACTTGTCACTTGTTTAATGTCCAAATTCACAAAACTACTTGGTTGGGACCCACAATTGTGGATCTCGAGGGGTGCCTAATACCTTCCCCTTGGGATAACTTCAAGCCCTTACCCAATCTCTAGTAATGCAAACTAGTTTATGAGTTAATTATTCTAGGTGCCCTAACGCGCATAAAATCGTTAGGTGGCGACTCTTACTTAAACCTCTTCCTTTAAGGAGTTGTCCAGAATGTCATGAAGCCCGATCTCCACGTACCTAACCCGTGCGAGGAAAAAGGGGGTCGCGACACCTACGCCTCTCAAATGATTCCCACCAAGTAAAAGCAGTACCCGCAAACTAAAATGTAGCAAACGAGACCCCATTTGTCTCCAAAATACCCGCAGTACGTAGTATCCTCTGGCTTTTATCACGAAAACCTTGGGCGTCCTCGCCCTCTGTACAGTTGAAAGTCGGAGGCTTAAGTCTGTTGAACCTCTCCAGTCTACGCTGCTCATCCTCTGGTATAGCTGGAACTATAAAATTCTAGACTGGGACAACTGGCTGAGCTGGGTCTACCCCCGGTGTCTGAATACCCTATACAACTGGCTTAGGTGCCCGGGCAGCTGGAGTCTGATTGCCTCCCCCGGCCTGAGCTGCATTGGCAGTAGTGGTCATGGCCACTGCCTGAGCTAAATTGGAACACACCGTCAATATCTAAGCCAGAGTCTCCTGAAGACTCGGAATAACAATAGGCACTGCCGATGTCTAGGCCTGTCCCATTGGAGCACCATCAGCGGAAACCTGGTCCTGAACGATAGGGGGATCCTGTGGTACTACCCTGGCTGCTGCCTAGGCTGGTCCCCTACCTCCTCCACGGCCTCGACCCCTTGTGGGTCTGGCTGGTGTCTGGTCACCCTGATCGGTATTGCGTGTCCTCACCATCTGTGAGAGAATGAAACAACGTAAGTTTAGATTTCAAGAATCAATAGATTGGCACGAAAGAGTTCAAGAAATAGAGATGTTTCCTAAAAGTTCTACAGCCTCTCGAAGATAAGTACAAACGTCTCCGTACCGATCCGCAAGACTCTACTAAACCTGCTCATGACCGTTGAGTCCTATGTAACCTAGAGCTCTGATACTGTATTGTCACGACCCAAAATCCTAACAGGCCGTGATGGATCCTATCGTGGAACTAGGCTAGCCTACCATCACATTACTACGCTTTTGTACAATTATGAGAGTTCACAATTCAGTAATAAGCATGCAACCATAGCATCAAATAGTATAATTAAGTCTTAGCGTTCCCATATTAGCCTAAACAAACCTCCCAAGAACTGGAGTCAATAGTCATGAGCATCTAACAATAAACAAATCTAACTCTGCTAAAACTATAATATATGTCTCTGAATCAAATGCTAAAACTAAATGAGGAAGGGAAATGGAGAAGTTGTGGACGCTGGACAACTACCTCNGTGAGTACACAACTCAGTAGTAATGAAAATAAATCACAGTCTGAGAATTATAAAACACACAGTACATATACTCAATTCCACAAAACCAGTAAAACACCAAGTCACCAAGTAGTATTCATCAATAATAAGTTCGAAATCGGTTTCTAGAAATCCCTAGAAAACAAGTGCAATATCAGTATATCTCAGTAAAATTCTTAGTAAAACCAGTTTGAAAATGAAGTAAATCATAGTTCGAAAACTTAGTAAAATCATCATAAATCTGCCCCTCGGGCCAAAATCATTTCTTGTAACAGTTATCCCTCAAGCATTCTCTCAATCACTCAGTATCAATCATCACTCAGTATCAGCCCCGCGAGCAATCATCATCACTCAATCGGTACCGACGCTCACTGGGGTGTGTACAGACTCCTGAAAGCCTCCTCACCACTCTCTCGAGGACTGAAAGCCTCCTCACCACACTCCTGAGACCTAAAGCCTCCTCACCACAATCCTGAGGCCTAAAAGCCTCCTCACCACACTCCTGAGGCCTGAAAGCCTCCTCACCACTCAGTCAGACACCCTCAATTTTCCCTTAGGCTATAAACATATCGGGTTCTCGACCCAAAATAGTGTTTCATTTTCTAATAAATAATATCAAAATACTCTGAGAGTCAAAACAATTTACTAGGAAAAGACTGAGTGAAAATCATAGCATATCAGTGAGGAAAATATAGTAAACACAAGCCTCAAAGGGAAAACAGATCGCACTAGGCCCCAAACATGGCTTAAAGCCCAAATCATATCAAAATATAACGATACTATTAAGCATAGGCGTAAAAATCAGTTTCACAATTCAATAGTTGCCTAAATAGGGAATATATTTCAAAAGTTCCAACCGTTGCATTCCAAAACCCGAGAAAGGGTGCATAGTCCGGGGTTTCATATCCTCAGGACAGGATTTAAAGACATTACTTACCTAAAAACTAGCCTGGAAACTATTCCGCAATGCGCTTGCCTCTCGAATCAACCTCCGAAGGCTCCAAATCTACCAAGTTCAGATCTTTATCATCAATATATGCTTAAGGAACGAATTCCAATCGAAAGGTATCAAATTTAGCTCAAAAATCCGAAATTGGTCAAAACCCGACCTTCGGGCCCGCATCCTGAAACTAAGATATTTTTATACAAAAGTGTTCTTCGTCCTCTCACGAGTCCGTACATATATAGAACACCAAAATCGGAGTCCGTTTGACCCCTCAAAGCGACCCTTAAAGGTCTCATAATCTCAAGCCCTAAAACCCAATTTATTTACTGATTTCCATGCATTTACACTGGTTTTATGTTCTATAATCATCCATAATTGAGTTTTAATGATCAAAACACTTACCTCTATGAAGAACACTGATTTACCTCTTCAAACATTGCCTCAAGAGCTCTTTGTCCGTACAAAAATGGTGTAAAAAGGGTTTAGGTCGCGGAAGGGTTTATTTAAATATGCCCAGGTATTCCTTTATCGCGAACGCGACCTCCTCCCCGCGTTCGCGAAGCACAAAATCCCTTGGCCCCAAATTAGTGCTACGCGAACGCACTTACCTGGTCGCGAACGCGATTCACTGCCTTGCCTGCCCTCCGTGAACGCGCCCCACTCCACGCGTTCGCATAAGTCTAAGCCCCTAGAGTCACCAACCGCTCGAACCTATTCGCGAACGCATCCTCATGACCGCGAACACAGTGCATCCTCCTTCTAGACCTTCACGTTCACATCCTTCCTTTCGCGAACGCGAAGAACAAATCCTCCGCTTCCCAGATTAACCCTTCGCGAACGCGGGACCCCACCTGCGAACGCGATGCACAAATTTTCTGCAACACAACACCAGCAAAACAACCTAAGTTCCAAACCCAAATCGATCCGTTAACCACCCGAAATCAATCTCGAGCCCCTCGGGACCCCAACCAACTATACCAACACATCACATATATTCATTCAAACTTAGTTGCACTCTCAAAACACCAAAAGTTACATCAAAACACCGAATTCACCTCGGATTCAAGCCTAAGAACTTTGATATTTCTAAAATCCACCAACGATGCCGAAACCATTCAATACAACTCTGATTGAACTGAAATTTTGCAGACATATCCAAAATGATATTACAAAACTGTTCCAGCTGTCGGAATTGCATTCCGACCCCGATAACCTATTTTCCACTGCCGACCGAAATCGCCAAAAACTAACTTTCGCCAATTCAAGCCTACTTCTACACCGGACATCACAAAATTATTCCGAACATACTCTTAAGTTACAAATCACCTAACAAAGCTATTTGAACCATAAAATCCGCATTCCGAGGTCTTTTACCAATAAGTCAACTCTTAGTTGACTTTTTCCATTTTAAGGCTATTTTTAAAGGCTAATTGACTGAACTCTCACTACAGCCATTTGATTTCAAGCCTATCAACTCTAATACATCAAATACAGTATAACCAAACTATAACAAGTCATTAAAAACAATTATAATGCAGGTTTTACGTAACGACAGACCAGGTCGTTACATGTATTCATGCATACAGTAGCGCGAATATAACGAATAGAGTCGGGTAGCAGCAAAACTTATGTAGAATTGATTCTGTTGAGTTAAATTAGGAGTGATACATGCTAATTGATACTCTTTTGGTTATAAAACAGCTGGATTCCCCTATTTTTTTAGGCGAATTCTGCTACTGTATTCATGAATACAGTAGCGTGAATACAGTCGCACACATGGAGTCCCCTATTTTTTAGGCGAATTCTGCTACTGTATTCATGAATACAGTGTTGCACCGCTTTTTCTCGCGAAATCGGGTTTCGACATTGACAACTCTTTTAAAAAGGGAAGGAATTGGGTTATTAAAAGAGAGAGTCGTCACCTAACGGATTGAGGTGCATTAGGGCACCTATTAGCAATTGACTCGGGTTTACTAGTTGCGTCACCAAAGATCGGGTAAGGGATAAAGTTACCTTGAGGAGAAGGTGTTAGGCACTCCTCGAGGTCCACAACGGTGGGTCCCGGCTGAACTTAAATCGTGTGAATGAATCGAGGGAATTATTTGATAGGAATAGGGGGTCCTAAGTTTTTTAGCCTAAAGGGTCACCCCGTGCAACATAAATAATACTTCGTAACTCTCCCAAGACGGGAGTGTTACTTATATTATTCAGCGGGCACAGACTATCATCTCCTGCTACTCGATTACTATCTTTGAGTTATTTACCTAAAGCGCTTTAATAGATTCTAAATCGTACCCTATGCATGCACTACCTGTCCTTTTTATATGGTCCTGGAGGAATTGGGGCCTCTACTTTGGATGGTTCTATACTAAACTTAGGTTGCTTAAAATGGTAAAAATAGGCGACATACAAAACAATTTGGAATTTTCATAAAAGAAACAGATAAAGGCTCAAATCAGGCTCCATACAGTAGGAAGCAAATGCATGCACACAAATTGGTGTATTGACAGTTTTAACAATTAAGGTTGTTAGGTCCTATAGACATGATTTCTATGTGATTCTGGATTTTAGTCATACTGGCAGTTCATGCAAAACAATTCCTAAGTGATTGTATAGTTGCCCACTGATTACAATTGGAAGCGTTTAAACCTATAGCATGTTATCTAGGTGGTTTATTCAGCAGTTGACAGTGATAACAACGAAAATGTTTAGAATTACTTAATTTTTCCTATAGGCATGAGTTCTACCTTTGGTGGTTGAAACTACTATTAACTCCTAAAGACACGTGTATTAACTGGGTGAGTGTGACAACTAAACCTACAAACATGATTTCTAAAGAGGCAAATTCGAATACGTTGTAATGTAAGTCGAACTCAGTTATTTTATTTCCTATAGGCATGATGTCTAATCATATAAAGCAAAGTAGACAGGATGTTCACAAAACCTATTTGAGCCTAAGTAAATCCCTATAGGCAGGTTATCTAACACGCGATGGAAAACACAATAAACATCTAGGCAAGTTTTCAACACACAGTATGCAGAATATTTCTTTGAAAAAATAAAACCTATAGGCAGGTTATCTAACAACAATAGTAAGCACCTATAAGCATGTTATCTAACATATAATAGCAGCAAAAACCCTATAGGCATGTTATCTACCCATTTCATACAAGTATCAAAAAGTAAGCCCATTTTCCCAATTATTATTGCCCCAATTGTTATTGCAAATAATGATTACATACCAGAATCGAATGAATTGAATTACAAAGTATATAGATTATAGGAAGCTTGTAGCAGGCCCAAATACACATGGGCAGGCCAGGCCTTCAATTTACAATAACTCCAAAAGCCAATGTTCATAGTGACCAACAATGGATAATTCACCTCTGTTTCAAGGATAAGCATGCCAAACCAATTCTCTAGTGTGTCAGAGTTCTCAAGGGCTTCACGAACCCCAGACAGTACTCACAATAGAGAGGAATAATTAGAACCAATTCAATGGAAGCTATGGACCAAATCCTGATGTGTTATAGTTCACGAGGGTCTCATATAAACCCTGAGCAGTGCTCACACCGGGAAGGCCGGGGGGGGGGGGGGGGGGGGG
>ML289277.1:66906-99691 GCA_005239495.1 Nicotiana undulata
GGGGGGGGTAGGTCATTTAGGTTAAATTAGGTAAGGGCAAATCTGGGCCTTTGATCAAAATTGATCAACGACCAAGATTTAATCACATATTGGATCAGGTAGATTTAGGAATTGGGCTTGGGGTTTGGGCTAGCTTATTCAGGAGTTTTTGGGCCGGTTTAATAGGGATTGATTAATCAATTTAGGCTAAAATTGATATAGGCATGGGCTATTTGTTAAATACCTAGATAGTTTAATTAAAATAGTTTTATAAAATAATTACTAAGTATAAAAATGAATCATATGCATGGAAATAACTTAAAAAATGATTATTTGACATTTAAAAATATAAAAGGCTAATTTCTGGTAAAAAATAGTATAAAATTATATGCTTGGGCTATAATTGTAAAGTTAATGATATAGCCAAAAGATGCCAATTTGGCTAATTATGAAATAATTTGATCTTATTAGGACCATAAATAATAAATTAAATCAAGAAATGCCTTTGAAATCATTTGTGATACAATTTTATAATTATTTATTGGGAATAAAATACTGGACAAGTTAATAAAATTGTAGAAAAATTATGGAAAAATACTAATTGCTACTAATGTATGGTTTTGAGGGCATACATGTAATTTTTAAAATATCTTGGAAAAAATTGGGTATCAACAATAACCCGTAAAACAATTGGCAAAGGATTGAAGCTCGTGTTTGGCACAATTATCGATCAGTATGTGTATATTTGGTAGTGGAAAATCATCTTTGGGACTTGCTCTGTTTAAATCCCGATAGTCGACACACACCCTGACCTTCCCGTCTTTCTTTGAACCTGACACAATGTTGGCCAACCAAGTTAGATATTCAACTACCCTGAGGACCTTAGCTTTGATTTGCTTGGTGACTTCTTCCTTAATTTTTAAACACATGTCTGGTTTGAATTTCCTGCATTTCTACTTTACTGGTGGACACATTGGATTGGTAGATAGCTTGTGAGCCACTATGGATGTTCTCAACCTGGTCATATCGTCATACAACCATGCAAAAATGTCCTCATACTCTCTTAGGAAACGAGTGTACTCTTCCTTCTCTGATGGTGACAAGTGAATGCTTATGTGAGTTTCTTTGACCGTTTCAGAATCTCCGAAGTTGACCACCTCAGTCTCGTCTAGGTTGGACTTAGGTTTGTTCTTAAAATTCTCAACTTCTCTGACGATTTCCTCATGTATTACATATTCTTCTTCTATCTCTTCCGAGTCACTATCCTTATGTTGCGTCGTCTCATTACATGTCACAGTCGTTGGTTCATCAAGGTAAGAAATAGTAATGCAGTAGAAAAAAGGATATGAAAGATAATAGTAATAAAACATCAAACTATTGATACATGCTGCGACGTTAAACAAAGTAATGTTTAAATGACTTCAAACAATGTTTTTCAAAAACAGAATACTGAAAGGAAAGAAAGATGTTTTTAAAACAAAATGCTCTAAAAGAATTGTTTTCAAATGAATAACACTAGCAACCATGCTACCCCGGGACTCGTCTAGCCCTGGATGGTGTGGCAGTCCAATTCCTGAGATCTGCTCCCTTCTCCACCGTCTGGATGACGAGGCCTTCTTCCTCCTCCTCATCAACTATCACGTTGCAGTTCATGTCTTCTTCTTCCAAGAACAGGTTCCTTAGACCAGCTAGAGCTTTCTATTCTTTAGATCCCCATATTGTGTCAGCCTGATGAAAGGATTGGCTCAAATGCGGCATCGGTTGCTCAAGAGGGTAATAAGGACAATGCCATGGCGGTGACCAATCGTCATATTCTTGCCAGGTATACTGATATGGAAGTCGAAAGGTCGTGTCGTGGCATTTTAGCTGTATTGGTTTGGTAATGCATTGGGGGTTCTTCCCAATCCCTTTACCGGGCTCATACCCTACCCATGCTAGTATGCTTTCTATTTTGCTTCTCCACCATTTGTCTTTCTCAATTGTATTGATGTGCTCGATGCGATGATAAGTCTCCCCACCTAACTTCCTTCTATTTTCCACGACTGGAACAGTTTTGTTGGTATAAATGGGATTACTCCCGTCTTCATGAATGATCACTTCCTGCTGATTCCATTCAAATTTTACAGCCTGGTGCAAGGTAGATGCTACGGCCCGACGGCATATATCCAAGGTCGTCCCAACAACAGATTGTATGGGGCGGATATGTCTAGCACTTGAAATTCAACATCGAACCAGGTTGGACCCATCTGTAAGCATATATTGGTTTCCCCAATTGTGGCCCTTTGAGACCCATCGTACGTCTTCACGTTCATAGTCCCTGCTCGTATTTCATGCAAACCTTTATCCAACCTTTCCAGAGTTGAGACTGGAACCTCCATCCAATACATTTATCCTCACATTGTACGGTGATGTGCAACGCCCTGTTGTGGCTTAATCTCTCTGGTGGAAGTTCGTCTTCATGAGAGGTGATATTGTGGCTCTCCAGTACTTGCCCTACCGTGTTATCCATCTCCCCACTGGTGATATTGTTAGGCATGTAATCTTCATTTAATACCTTCATCAAAGCATTCCTATGCGCCTTGGAATTCTACAGTAATGATAGGATGGATATCTAAGCAGGAGTTTTGTTCATATGGTCCACCACAGAATATTCCCTTGCTTTCACCTTTCTCCAAAGATCATCCGGGCCAGTTTCAATGATGGGTTGTTTGGCAGCAGCTTCTTTACTCGTTCCTCCCAAATTCTCGAGTGTATAAATTCTTCCGGTGCTGGTCATCCCTTGTGCCGCACCAGATTCTTCCATTTTTTCTTTTCCTTGCCTCCTGGCTTCTGCAACATAATCCCAAGGTACGACATTGAAACTAAAGGGCGGTGTGGATTCCATCACAATGAAAGGTGTGGTTACTTTTACTTCAAACGAGCAGGTGCAACTGCGGGTATGTTACTTCAATTTCACACGGTGTTGGTGTGGCTACCTCAACTTCGACCGGTGGATGTAGCTATACCACAATAGGAGTGAGAGTGTCTGCAGGTTTCTTAGGATCATCCCCTTCTCGCATAAGTCCAATTGATCCTTCCGGTCCATTCTTTTCATCAGTCTATATCACATTTACTCCTTCGCCCATATGATCTGGAAGAGGGTTGTTGCGGACATTAGGTGCGACCTCCTTTGCTTGTATGACCTTGGTATCAATCAATGTCTGGATTTTGTCTTTCAAAGTGCGACATTCATCGATGGTATGTCATTTCATGCCTGAGTGGTAGGCACATATTTTGTTTGGATTGACCCATTGAGAGGGGTTTTTTCATGGCAACAACGGGAATATGGATAACATATCCAGCAACTTTCAATCTTTTGTATAATTGGTCGATGGGTTCAGCAATAGGGGTGTATTGTCTGGGTGGCATGCGGTCAAAGTTAGGTCTGGGTTTCTGATAGTTTTGGCGGGTTGGCGGCGAGTGATAATATGCTAGGTGGGTGTTATAAGTGTGGTAGGAAGTGGCGGGTTGTGGATATATGGGAGGTGAAGGTTGATATGTGAGTGGAGGTGTTTGGTATGTGAGAGGAGATTTTGGACCTTGAGCTACCATCACGGCCCCTACTTCTTTCTTCTTTGATATACCCCCTGATTGTAACACTTTGTTTGTAGCATGTAATGCCTCAAAATTGCTCACCATCCCGCTTTTGATCCCTTCTTCAATCCTTTCCCCAAGTTTTATGATGTCGCAGAATTTGTGATTTTCGATGACCATTAGCCTTTCGTAGTATTGTGTATCTTGGGCCCGGACAAAGAATTTGTTTATATGCTCTTCTTCTAATACCGGCCTTACTTTTGCGGCTTCCGATCTCCACCGAGTAGCATACTCGCGGAAATTCTCTGTTGGTTTATTCTTGAGGTTCTATATGTAGAAGACATCCGATGCATTTTCTGTATTAAACCTAAATCGATCCATGAAGTCTGATGCCATGCTCACCCAACTAACCCACTTCTTGGGATTTTGACTGATGTACCAAGATAGGGCGTCTCTAGTGAAACTTCTCAAGAACAGCTTCATGCGAAACCTCTCATCTTTCCCAACTCATATGAGCTTGTCACAGTATGTTCTTAGATGCACCTTCGGGTCACCCGTTCCATCAAACATCTCTTAGGAAGTTTATAACCCTCCGGCAGTTCTACATTTGGCTGAATACACAGATATTCATAATTCAAACCCTCAATGCCTTTACCTCCTTCGACACCCTGGACTCGGCTTGTGAGATTCTTAAGTTTCTATGAAATATTCTTGATGAGCAGGTCGTTCTCGGTGGATTCTGGTGTGTATGAGGTTTGTTGAGTGGGGTGGGGTAAGGTTTCTACGTATATGAGGCTATTTTGGTAGATACCGGGGTTTTGAGTTTAATGGTGATCATTGGTTGAATTCTGCGGATCAGGAGTAGGTTGTGGTGTATTTTGAGGAGTATGGTAGGTAGTGGCTTGCGGGTAGTGAGTTGGAAGATGTTGGTGTTGAGAAGGAGTTGGTACTAGTGGAGTTTTAGGATTTTGGGGAGGTGTTGCATATTGATGAGGTGCGGGAAGATTTTAGGGGATGTTGGTTTGGTGTGTTTTGAGAAGGTGTTGGGTTCTAGGAGTTTTGCTGGTTAATATCTGTGATGTTTAAGGTGTGGGAGAGGTTTGCCAATTTGCATACTTGCTCGAGTTCCCCTTGCAATTCCAGTATTTTTCTGTTCTAGGCGTAAAACCAAATTGTTCTGTGCCGGAGTACTCGGACCGTCTGAAGTTTCAACATTCTCCACTTGCGTAGCGTTATCTTTCCTGATACCACTCATATCGTCCATCCTAGCCTTTCCTTTGATTTTAAGATCACATAGAGGAGGAGGTGGTGGAGGGCCTCTGGATTTGGTATGATATACTGATGATGCCAGTATGCACGAACCAACATTAGGGAATGGGAATAATCAAAATAAAGAAAAAAAGGTAAACAAATCAGTAGGGGTTTTGCAGAGATATTGGTAGTATTTAAACATATATTCGGAATTATAAATTCGCGTCCTAATTTGGGGACCTCGTTGTGCTCGAGGTAGGCCTACCGACACGTAGATTTGGAGAATTTTAATGCCGATAATTGCCTCATTTCATCAATGTAATAAATAAGTCAAACCTCTAAAACGAAAATAAATAAGGAGTTACTAATGGAATTTTCCTTATTACATTAAAATTCTAAAACGACTCTAGAAAAGCAAATGAACAACAATTCTAATCTACTTGGTCCCGGAGGGGCTTTCTCCGAGCTTGGCCTTCTTGGCCCCATCAATCAGATTCCCCAGGTCGCACATGTCCAGTAGCAGATACGCCCTTGCTGGGTGTCCTCCTTCGTTGCCCTCTGCATTCTGACAGTCTACGACCTTTTTCCTTATCTTCCCTTCCAATTCCATTAGACCCTGCTCTAAATATTCCAACCTTTCCGTTGATTTTGTAGCAATTTCCCTCCACTCATTAATTGATTCCATGTCCATCTTCTCTTGTTCCAAATTCCTGGCCTCAGACTCAAGGATTCTTTTGCGCAACCTCTTGTATTTCACCTGTGCTTCAACAACTTCATCTATGACCTTGTTTCCTTGATCGACCCCTGGATTGACTGTTCTTGCTATGTCATCATCCAACCATGATAGGTAGAAGCACGCATGACCGGCGTGATATCGATCTGGATCAGTGGTATCCTTTTCCACAATAATCTCCAAATTCCACATGTGTTGAGCCTCATACTTGTATGGAATGGCATCATCTTGAAAAACTTCTTTGTGATGACTTATCTTGGAGACTCGTGGTATGACTTGTTTTCTTCCAGCCTGTCTCATGAATCTGATAGGAACATAAGGATATATGCCCCTTAACCCGATCAACACCAAATGAGGCACATCCTTGCACCTGATGATGAATTCGCTAGTAGGAAACCACTCAAACATCCAATGGATCTTGTCCTCAGTTAGACTACTGAAAAAGTGTACCCAATCTATAGCATTTTCTGGTTGTGCAAACCTATCTGGGATGAAAGTCATTCGTTTCGGATGATGCAAAGCTATATGGTCATTCCATGGTCTTCGTGGAAATTCTTGGCGGTATTGTCCTCTTTGAAAATGCTCCAACAACCATATCTGCAGCAATAAATTGCAACCTTCAAAATGTCTAAACCCCTTCTTGCAACGGTCCAAGGCTCGGTATATCTCTGCTACGATCATTGGGATGATAGTGAAAGTCTGTCCCTCAATCCCTTCCATTAAAGTCTTGGTTACCATAGCCAAACAAGTGTGAATCTTGTCTCCTTGGATTGGAAATACTATCATACCCAAAAAACATACGATGAACACAAAAACTCGGCGGTGTGTCCAGCCCTGGGAAGTGATGGTGAATTCATCATGAAAAATACGAGGATGTGATGTTCCCATATCGTTCGTAAAGGAAATCAAAAGATGTATGACTTCTTTAGACAGACTAAATAGTCATTCTTTCAAAGACCCATCATTTTCAGAAACCCCCTAGTAGCGCAATTTTCTTGTACCAACAGACCAGGACTACCCCAGGGTAGCCCAGCGAAACCTCCAATTTCCTCCAGAAGGGGAGTAATCTCTACATTGCCGAAATGAAAGACGACCCTTTCTCCGTCCCAGAACATGGTAGCAACCTGGATCAGTATGTTCTTTGGCTGGATCTCTAGCATGGAGGGTAAATTTCTAAGAACCCCCTTCACATGATATTTTAGCGCTTGGCGAAAGATTTTCCCACCAATTTAGCAATAAGGTGGTATACGTCGGACCATGCCGAACCTGGGGACTTTGTGCCTCATTTCTGCAAAATAAACAAAGTTAGCCCCTTTCTCCCTCCGGGTTTGACTACTTTAACATTAATGATTAGCATATCGACATATTTTCTCCAAATAATCCACATATCATGACTGTTCCTGCTGGGATTATGGAAATCCGGATAGGCTTTGGACAAGTCTTCCCTTAGAGTGTTATTATGCGGACAACATATTAACCCATGCTAGGTTTGAACATGATGCATGTACAGGTATCATCAGAGTAAGGTTTTTCTACAGAAGTCTAGACCGGTACCCTCAAGCGGACAACTTGAGAGGGAAAGGCATGGTACCGTCGACTGCACCACTGATCGACTAGTTTTACCGCAAATAAGCCTTTCCAAATTTAAAAGAGTAATGTATGAAGAGCACAGACACTCATCAAGTGACACTATAGTATTAATTACGCACAAGTGGAATATGATGCAGATCATGTATTTATGCAAAAAGAAAAATAACATGTTGTCAAGTATTTTGCAAGATAAAGCGATAAATACAGTATTTAATAAGCGTAAAGACAGGAAAGACAGAAAAACGAGGAAAGAGTTAGTTCGTATAATGAAAAATTATAATGAAGCGATAAAAGGGGGCATGGATTGGGAAAGACATAACAAAATTTTAAAGATTGAACCTAGTGAGCATAATTGAGAAATAACAGAGGGAATGCATATTGTAACCAGATTCAACGAAGGATTGTTGGTAAGTTCATATAAAGGGAAAATAGGAAATAGGGTGTGCATGTAGCAATAAAGAGGGAAAATGGGAGCGGGATGTTCAAGCATTAGCAAAATAATAAAGACACGTTTAAAGAAAGAGACTAATTCACATAGACCAAGTTCTTTATGGCAAGAGCCTAAAGAAATCCCCAGCAAAGTCTCCATGCTGTCGTGCCCCTTTTTCTCGCGAAGTCGGGTTTCGACATTGACAACTCTTTTAAAAGGGAAGGAATTGGGTTAGTAAAAGAGAGAGTCACCACCTAACGGATTAAGGTGCGTTAGGGTACCTATTTGCAATTGAATCGGTTTTACTAGTTATGTCACCAAAGAATAGGTAAGGTCTCAAGTTACCTCGAGGAGAAGGTGTTAGGCACTCCTCGAGGTCCACAACGGTGGGTCTCGGCCGAACTTAAATCGTGTGAATTAGCCTAATAAAGCAGCGAGGGAATTATTTGATAGGGATGAGGGGTCCTATGTTTTTTAGCCTAAAGGATCACCCCGTGCAACATAAATAATGCTTCGTAACTCCCATAAGAGGGGGGTGTTACTCATATTATTCAACGGGCACAGACTATCATCTCCTGCTACCTGATTACTATCTTTGAGTTATTTGCCTAAAGCGCTATAATTGATTCTAAATCGTACCCTATGCGTGCACTACCTATCCCTTACCTATGGTCCTGGAGGCATTGGGACCTCTAATTTGGATGGTTCTAGACTCAACTTAGACAGCAAATGCACGCTCACAGATTGGCGTATTCACAGTTTTAACAGTTAACGTTGTTAGGTCTTATAGACATGATTTCTATGTGATTCTGGATTTTAGTCATACTAGCAGTTCATGCAAAACAATTCCTAAGTTATTGTATAGTTGCCTACTGATTATAAGTGGAAGCGTTTAAACCTATATGCATGATATCTAGGTGGCTTATTCAGCAGTTGACATTGATAACAACGAAAATGTTCAGAATTACTTAATTGTTCCTATAGGCATGAGTTCTACATCTGGTGGTTGAAACTGCTATTAACTCCTAAAGACATGTGTATTAGCTGGGCTAGTGTGACAATTAAACCTACATGCATAATTTCTAAAGAGGCAGATTCGAATGCGTTGTAATGTAAGTCGAACTCAGTAATTTTATTTCCTATAGGTATGGTGTCTAATCATATAAAGCAAAGTAGACAGGATATTCACAGAACCTATTTGAGCCAAAGTAAATCCCTATAGGCAGGTTATCTAACACGCGATGGCAAACATAATAAACATCTAGGCAAGTTTTCAACACATAATTTGCAGAATATTTCTTTAAAAAATAAAACCTATAGGCATGTTATCTAACAATATAGTAAGCACCTATAGGCATGTTATCAACATATAATAGCAGCAAAACCTATAGGCATGTTATCTACCCGTTTCATTCAAGTATAAAAAAATAACCCATTTTCCCAATTTATTATTTTCCCAATTATTATTACAAATAATTATTACAGACCAGAATCGAATGAATTGAATTAAAAAGTATATAGACTATAGGAAGCCTGCAGCAGGCCCAAATACACCTAGGCATGTCAGGCCTTCAATTTACAATAACTCCAAAAGCCAATGTTCATAGTGACCAACAATGGATAATTCACCTATGTTTCAAGGATAAGCATGCCAAACCCAATTCTCTAGTGTGTCAGAGTTCCGAAGGGCTTCGCGAACCCCGGGCAGTACTCACACTAGAGAGGAATAATCAGAACCAATTCAAGGAAAGCTATGGACCAAATCCTGGCGTGTTAGAGTTCACGAGGGTCTCTTTTAAACCCTGAGCACTGCTCACACCGAGAAGGCGGGGGACAATACTTAGATTATTTTGGCTTTCAGCCAGTAAAGAGTTAGAATTCAAAAAGAGTGCAGGCAGGTTTGGGAAGTACACTTAGGGATAAAATCACACATAGAACAGGAATAAACATCCTTTAACCAAGCAGATTTGAAACCAACAAGTTTGGAAGTTAACAAAGTAAAAAACTGATAAGAATCAGTTCATGAGCATGCTTCACAAAAGACATTAAATAATTCAAAGTAGGACAAGTCATAGAAGGGAAGTTCATTGATCAATAATGAGTTCGGAAAACATACTTACTAAAAGGAACTTATAAAGAGATTATAACATAATGAGCATAGAATCAGATAAGTCAATAAAATATTTAATAGCAACCTAGTCAGTCTGCTAAGGTATACATCGTGAACTAGTTTTTAGGCAAAAGGTATCAAAACATGCTTAATACTAAAAGATGGTCTTAAATCACGCAAAGTTAAGCAGGTTTCATTAACTAATTTACTGATAACATGTCTAAAATACTGAAAGCAACTAGTCTAATAATAGTAACATATTAAACGATTAATAAAGCAAAATGGGTTTAACACTTACCAGTTCAGATGAAACAGAAAGGAATTTAGCAATGCAAGAATGATGATAAACAAAAGCAAACAATATAGGATGTCTGGCCTTGGCTTCCAGCCGGCCAGGAATCAGAGCACAGAATAGAATAACAATATATAGTTTTGTTTAGAGTAATGAGAATGTTCGAGTTCTAAGTCTTTTTTACAGTGGAATGGAGGAGGGATTTACATAGCACTGAATTAGAGCACACAAATATGGCAACAACCAATCAGGGTACTAGAAAGGAAATCATATAACAGTTAATTAAGGAAAGAAATCTAGAACCCTAGTTTAGGTAATAACAAGCAAAGAGACGCGTATAAGCTTATAGACAAAGATTTTAACACCGCAGCTAGGGAATCAAACAGATTTGAGGAATAAAAAACCCCTAAGTTTAGGGTAAGTAAAAATTAGTCAATAATTAACGGCAAGAGTTGTAATAAAGATGCATAGAAACAGATAGACGGAATCATTGAAGGAAAAGTAATTAAAGAATCAAAACCCTAAATTTAGGGTAAGTGAAATTGGCAGAAACAATCAAATGAAAACTATAATAAAGATGTACATAGATGGATGAACGGTAATATTAAAGATTGAACCAGATTTGGTTCGATTTTTAAGAATCAAAAACCCTATTTTTAGGGTAATAATTAGTCAGAAATATCAAAGAAAAATCATAATAAAGATGCACATAGATAGATATACAGAAACATTAAAGAAAAAATATTTAAAGAATAGAAAACCATATCAGATCTAAAAAGATTTGAACCCTAGCTTTAGGGTAAGTAAAGAATCGAGAAGAATCTCAGAGATTCATACCATAAAGAGATGAGAATAAACATAGATGAAAAGAAGTAAAGGTCTGCACCAGATTTGGTTCAGAATGAAAGAAATCGGCTTGACATGTTAGACAAACAATTATGTAATACCATAAACGGGTAGACAGTAATGGGAAATGGTCAATAAGGTAAGGGAATCGATGATTTATTCTATATTTGAGTTGGAATTGGAGCGGAAATGGGTGACGGCGCTAGGGTTTCAGAGACGAAGAGAGCGTTTGAAAGAGTTTAACGGTGGCGGATGGTAGAGAATGGGGGATTAGGGTTGGGAGTGTTTTAATTAAATAGGGGAGGTGAAGGGGCCTTTGCTCTTGAAAGATCAACGACTAGGATAAAAGGGGAGGTTGGGTCGGGTATAGAAACGGGTTACCGGTTGGGTTATTGGGTTAGGGGTCATTTGGTTTGGGCTGGAGTATTGGGCTAGTGTATTTTAAGTAATTGGGCTAGGGGGTTGGTCCGAAATAAGCTTAATGGGTTGTTATGTAGATACCCAATTTTAATTAATAAATGATTTGTAAAAAATGATAAATACATAATAAAAGTATCATTTGTGTATAAAACAAGTAAAAATAATTATTTAACACTATAATTATGAAATTATGACAAATATGTTTAAAATATTTGAAACCTAATATGGGTATAAATGGTAAAATTAGATGATAAAATCATTGTAAAAATAATTGATTTAAAACCTTTGAAAAATTATAGAAAATTATGAAAAATGCTTGTATATGTTTACAAATCAAGTGATGGTGCATATGCACTAATTTGAAAGTATATATGTATATTTGAAAAATATGAGAGAAGAATTGGTTATCAACATACAGTACGCGAATACATCGAATACGGTCGTGTAACCACTAAATAGTAGCTATAGGAAGTAATTTTGTATATGAAACAATAGTGATTTCTGAAAATTTAGGAGATACACAATAATTGATCATCTTTTCGTTATTAAATTGCTGGATTCCCCTATATTTTAGACGAATTCCGCTACTGTATTCCTGAATACAGTAGCGCGAATACGGTCTCACAACTGGAGTCTCCTATTTTTTAGGCAAATTCCGTTACTGTATTCATGAATACAGTAGTGCAAATACATCGAATACGATCACATAACAACTTAATAGTAACTATACAAAATAATTATGTATATAATTATTATAGAAAGTTAATAGCCACTAAACAATAATGATTTCTGAAAATTCCTCATTTCCATTTAATATGTTATTTGCAAACTATATGCTTAATGCACATGCGATTAGGAAGAAAAGAAAAGGAGAACGTCATTTGCAGTATTAGACAAATATATAACTACTAATAATTTATCGTTCAAATGTATAAGGCGACACTAAATATTTAATCAATGTTCAATAACATCAATTGCAATGTGTAATGTCATGTTTGTAGTGATAAAATTCATTGATCTAAGCAATCAGAACCAAAGTAAATACATAAATGTGCCAACTTTACACTATTATGGGCCAATTTTTTTTAAAAAAGAAGTTAATTTCCATAAAATTCACACTTTAAACCACCAAAACGGGTGCTTGTATTCTGAGAAATTTCATGAAATTTTTAAGTTGCTTTAAAAGGAAAGAGGATAATTGGTCACGCCCAACTCTAGTCCTAAAAAGGATAAGCCGTCGCTGTAAATATAATCTGGTCTAAGAGTCCGGAGTCGAATCCCACAGAGAACTAAGGTTTCACCATAATTGTTCAATATTGCTAAAAAGACAAGCTCAAATGAATTTCTAAGTTATAAAGATTAAGATTCTTATATCTAACTAATTAACTAAGAAACTAAAGCAGTAAATTAACAACTAAGGATACTAAGAGTTGGAGACTAAATTTAGGAGGTCTAGAGTTATGATTTCCCCAAATGTTGGAATCTTTACGTTCCCTACAATTTCGCCTATGTATTCTCTACTAATCGTGAGCACTTTAGGTGTCGTAATTCTCTATCAAACAACTACAATAATTTACTAGACATATTCTCTTGAACTACGCTTGTTGGCTTTATCTAACCGCTCATAATGACCACGTCAAGGCTTTGTTATTTCTAAACCTACCTTTAAACCCGCTGTATTGATTTCTCACATACGTTAGGAGTGACGTTGTTCAACAACTACCTAAATATGTATCCTTTCTCAAGCAACACATAATAAATAGGCACAGTTGATCAATGACCATTCAATCAACAGAAATAAGCACGTAGTTGAACAAATAGACAGATTCAAAGGTTAAATTATATTAAAATATAACAAGAATTCATCCTCCAAGAGGTTCCATCAAAACCCTCGATAAAAAATTAGCTATTCATAATAGTATGCATAAATAAAATACTAGAATTCATAACCAATAATGAAAATAGGAAGAAGGAAATGAAAAACTCATAGAAGAATTCTCCGCCTTGCTCCTAGTGTGTTCTTGCCTCCTTAGGTCGAATTAGTGTCAAAAGTCCCCAAAATACCATTTTTCCATGTATATATACCAATTAGGGTCAAGCACAAACAATTATACTTTCTCCTACGTGAAAAAGGACACTTTTGCCGGACAGAACGTGCGCGGTTGCGCATTGACCGCGCGCTTTGGCCAGTTTCTGCCTCACATGCGCGGCCAGTGCGTGGTCGCGCACGTGTCGTGCACGTTACACCCTGTTTTGTTTGGAATTTGAAACAACGTAAAGCATACACGTTGTAGCCCTTTTAGTTAGCTTTCCAACCATATATTGTGGAGCCCAAATGGAGTTCTGATGGAAAGGTTATGTGCATTTTACTAGAAAGTGCGGAATATGCCAACTCGATTCTTCGTTCGTTCTTAACTATCATCTGTTGATCCCCGAAAACGACCCGTGGCTTAATTCTTTGGGCTTTTACTCAGACTTCAAAGCTCCAAATCACTTGAATTCACTCTATAACATCTACATCTAAAACACACAATTAGTGCCAAACGCTTGCGATTAAAGCTCAAACTCAATTAAAGTGCAATAAATTAGAGTATAATAAGTGACTAAAATACGTATTTATAGCCTATAATCAACACCCCACACTTAAACCATTGCTCTTTCTCGAGTAATCAAACTACACTTTATATAGACACGACCTTTTTAAACGATTCTCCTAACTCATCACACCAAGAATACTTAAAATAGAGTAAGCTCAAAAGCGTAACATCTTCACCTCAAGATTTTGACTTACAAGTACCACACATTATTCACAACTTACCGACTTACTCTAATATAGAGGTCACTAACATTACCTTTCCTTCATGAATCAAGTGCCCTCACAAAACAAAAGAGAGTAGTTCCACACAATAATTTTTAAGAACAATTAGGATCTCAAGATAGAAAGAATTCACTCACTCTCAGAAATAACATTCATATGCCACAAAAGATGCACCATAGGATTGCCCGTAGTGTACTACTCTACTAATCGAGCTTATTCAGTCTCGGATCAAGTAGGACTTTATTTGGTTGTAATATAGGCTGCGAGACGGATATGATACATTTAGATATTAGAGTGACTACACCTCCCTCAATACTTTAATACATACACTTTAATATTCAAACCCCATACTTATGTCAAACCAAACTCAACCTTCACATCAATGTATATTACCCCATACTTCTTTAAGAACAATTACATCAAGAGTCACCACTTATCAAGGAATATTTTTTTTCACAACAATACAACTATTTTGTCTCCTTTTTTTAATTCAAGTGGCTCTTACTTTTTCAAAACAGTGCACCTTTCTCCTTATTTCATTAGTTCTACTCAAAATCCAAACCAATCACCCCACACTTTATTTTTTACAAAGTTCATAACAATTCAAGTGCTCATGAGAGGTTAGAAGGTTCAAATAGATGGTTAATTCAAACAAATGGGTAAGACTTGTAATGTGGTTGCCAAAGAAACAAGATTACAGGCTCAGAGGGGTTAACTACGATACATAACAATTACGCGGGTAAAATATATATATGACTCAACAAAGAAACGCCTATATCACTTCCAAGACTGGAAAAAACTACTATTTCGCTTTGCAAACACACGGGGCAATTTCTAGACATCAAATGCAATGCACAAAATAACACACAAACCTCAAACACACATGGCACATAACTCACTCATGATTGATTTCCTCAAGACACTCTAGTCAAAGACGTTAAGCAAAGTTAAGCTTATACAATTTAAGGTACTTATACAAGAGTCAAAAAATGAGCCTAAGTGTCACAACCAAAGTACTCACTATTCTCAAGGCATAACAAAGTCAAGATATATTAGTTCAATTCAATTCAATTCACACTGACTCCTACTCCTAAAAAAATATAACTACACCTGGTTCAAACAAAACCTTTGGAAAAGACCTGCGGCACAAAGAAAAACCAAGGGGCAATTGCTACACTACCTAACAAAAGAAAATCTTTTTGTCTTTTTCTTTCGACTTAAATCCCTCAAAAAAATTGTCTACTAGATCCATCGTCGGGAAAAGTCTATTCTTTTCTATTTTTGTAAAAATATTATTCAACTAAACTAATACAAATAAAATAGCATGTAAAGTCACCTAAATAATCTCCTCACCCCACACTCAAAATTGTGCATTGTCCCCAATGCACACCCATAAATACAAGAAGGTAAAAGAAACTCCTTGGTAGGCCACAGACGGAAGCACTAGCAGCTCATGAGTTACTCAAACTTCTCCGATGCCTGATCCTTTGTGTCGGTACCTCACACTTAGTTCCAACCATCTAGTTTGATGTTGCATCCTTCCAATGGCTTTGTGTTCCATGCTCCTAAAAAATCAAAAATCGACACTACGAGAACAATACAATAAAAAAAATAACAATAATAAAAAAAACTGGGTTGCCTCCCAACAAGCGCTTGATTTAACGTCGCGACACGACATGAACTAATTTTTGCCTCCACCTCGAGCTTATGAATTGAACACCAATTTCTTATTCAAGCTTATGATTATGCTCCTGGGGTGGTGGAACGAATCTAACTGGACCAAGAAAATAATGTAGTATTCTGCACTTCTTGGCCTTTAGATGAGGTGTGTAATTCTGACTTTCTGGCAAGAAGATTTCCAGAATGTAGGCACATTGTTCCTCATTCCTTGACTTCTCAAGTGTGCCGGATGACTCTATTTCTATATCATCCAAACACAATGTGAAAAAGTCCTTGGAGTGTGGACCAATGCGCTCAACTACATGAACATTGGGACTGTCTACTTCCTCCACAACCATGACACTAGAGTCAGCTAAATATGCATCACCAATGTCCTTGTTGACTCTAGTATCTCTTCTACAACATCGACATCCTCATAATATAGTTCGATTGATTGTTGGTGTTCTACTCTGACCTCCTCCGTTAGCACCTCAATTTCTGCATCTAATACATGCTCCTTTTGGCTATTATCCACAAAATTGCCTTGTTGAGCATTAAAAGCTTCAACTACTTGACTCACTTGAGCCTCCAAGTTGCGAATAGTTGCCTCTTGCCTTTCTATCTGCACTTGTTTCTCATTATTTTGTTCTAGAAGGAACTTTAACATATCTTTGATCTTTTTCAGGTCACCTTCCCTGGGTTCTTAGTTCCTATTTACTTCACCAGAAAAAGTAGAACCATCATAGCAAGAGATTAGGGGAGGATAAGAAATATACACACAACCATGAAAGTGAACATCTTGACAACCACATATATCACACACATTCCACACATAAGATTGAGTTGGTGCACATAACTCGCTCTTGGAAATATTTTGATAATTGTGCAATGGGTTGTTTCCTCCAAAATAAGCATAAGGAGGATCAATAGTAGAATTACCAACATCAAAACTCTTATAATTCCAAGATGCCATGTCTCTCAAGTAAAAAATAAAATTTAAAAAATAATCAAATACAAAAAAACAAAAATAAAAGTTCAAACTTGCAACCTAGAAATATGTACACCTACAGCTACACCGTTAGTTCCCCGACAACGTCGCCAAAATTTGGTCATGCCCAGCTCAAGTCCTAAAAAGGATAAGCGGTCGCTGCAAATATAATCCGGTCTAAGAGAGTCGAATCCTACAGAGAACTAAGATTTCGGCATAATTGTTCAATATCGCTAAGAAGACAAGCTCGAATAAATTTCTAAGTTATAAAGTTTAAGATTCTTATATCTAACAAATTAACTAAGAAACTAAAGCAGTAAATTAACAACTAAAGATACTAAGGGTTGGAGATTAAATTTAGGAGGTCTAGAGTTATGATTTTTTTAAATGTTGGAATTCTTCCCACTATGTTCCCTACAATTTCTCCTATGTATTCTCTACTGACCGTAAGCACTTTAGGTGCCTTAATTCTCTCTCGAGCAACTACAACAATTTACTAGACATATTCTCTCGAACTACGCTTGTTGGCTTTATCTAACCGCTCATTATGACCACGTCAAGGCCTTTTTATTTCTAAACCTACCTTTAAACCCGTTATATTGATTTCTCACATACATTAGGAGTGACGTTGTTCAAAAACCACCTAAATATGTATCCTTTCTCAAGAAAACACATAATAAATAGGCACAATTGATCAATGACCATTCAATCAACTGAAATAAGCATGTAGTTGAACAAATAGACAGATTCAAAGGTTAAATTATATTAAAACATAACAAGAATTTATCCTCCAAGAGGTTCCATCAAAACTCTAGATAACAAATTAGTTATTCATAACAGTATGCATAACTACAATACTAGAATTCATAACCAATAATAGAAATAGGAAGAAGGAAGTGAAAAACTCATAGAAGAATTCTCCGCCTTGCTCCTAGTGTGTTCTTGACTCCTTAGGTCGAATATGTGTCAAAAGTCCTCTAAATACCATTTTCCATGTATATATTCCAATTATGGTCGATCCCAAACAATTATACCATATCCTACACGAAAAAGACACTTTTCCTGGACAGAACATGCGCGGCCGCGCACCAACCACGCGCTTTGACCAGTTTCTGCCTCACATGCGTGACCAATGCGCGGTCGTGCCCATGCGGCTCACTGTTCAACCTGTTTTGTTTGGAATTTGGAACAACTTAAAGCATGAAAGTTGTAGCCCTTTTAATTAGATTTCCAATCATATATTGTGGAGCGCAAATGGAGTTCTGAGCAAAAAGTAATGTGCATGTTATTCGACAGTGCGCAATATGCCTACTCGATTCTTCATTCGTTCTTAACTATCATCCATTGAACCCCGAACACGATCTCGTCTTAATTCCTTGGGCTTTTACTCAGACTTCAAAGCTCTAAATTACTTGAATTTATTCCATAACATATACGTAGCTCGGAATCACTCCTACAACGCATAAAACCACAATTAGTGCAAAACACTAGAGATTAAAGCTCAAACTAAATTAAAGTGCAGTAAATTAGAGTTTAATAAGGGACTAAAATACATATTTATAGCCTATTATAAATAATAAATATGTCAAAGAGAATTATTTAATTTTAATTTAAGATTTCAAGTCTTATATAGATTCAATAGTTTCTAATCACTTCAATAACCATTTTAATCACATTGCAGAGCCAAATGTAGTGGCATTCTCAAACTTTCTCACACTATGTTCATACGCAGGCAAGGAGAGTAACTCAAAAAACATAAGGCTAGTATATTTGTCAAACAAAACTTGCTAAAAGCTTAAGAGCTCCAGAAAGTCAAAAAGTACAGAACTAAGAAGTAAGTAAAAACTATTTCTCCACCCTCTCTTTATGAATATTTGATAATGCTAGTTCACGTGGCATAACAATTTAGAAAGAAATAAGAATTTCCAAAACAATCTCCTTCTAAATCAAAAGCCAAAAGGCACAATTGAAGGTAAAAGTATGGTCGACAAGAGAAGTTGCTCAGATGGTCAGCATTCTCCACCTACAATTCCATTTGAGGTGGAGCTATTTGCTCATTGGTGACTCGAACCAACGACCCTGGAATTATAGGTGAGGAATGTTGATTATCTAAACAACCCCTCTTGTCGACCATACCTTTACCTTCGACAATGCCTTTCGGCTTTTGATTTAGAAGGAGATTGTATTGGACATTCTTATTTCTTTCTAAAACGTATGCCACGTGAACTAGCATTATCTAATGTTCTTAATGAGAGGGTGGAGAAATATCTACTTACTTCTTAGTTCTGTACTTTTTTACTTTCCGGAGCTCTTCAGATTTTAACAAGTTCTGTTTGACAAATATATTAGCCTTATGTGTTTTGAGTTACTCTCTTTGCTTGTGTATGAACATAGTGTGAGAAAGTTTGAGAATTCCACTACGTTTGGCTCTGCAATGTGATTAAAACGGGTATTGAAATGACTATAAACTGTTGATTCTATATAAGACTTGAAATCTGTAATTAAAATGAAATAATTGATGTACAAGGGACATCTATATAATTCTGTAATTAAAGAACGTTTATCAGTCTCTTATGGTCCAAAAATATAGCAGTTGAAGGCCGAACTCGTAGAGAGCAAACAAAAGGGCATGGCCATAGTTAATTACTATAAGAATTAACAAAACTTTGGGAAGAACTTGCTATCTTTGCTCAAATACCAACTTGCACATGTGGTAAGTGCACGTGCGATCTTGATGCAATCTTGGAAAAGAAAAGGGAAGACGAGAAGGTGCACATTTTTCTTACATGGTTAGATCGATTAGACAATGTATGGAACAGTGAGGTCGAACTTGCTTAATCAAGATCCGTTTCCAACTTTGAATCGAGTGAACTCGAAGTTGATACAAGACGAATGTGTGAAGACGATGGAACGAGGGACAGATGAATGTGGCGACGTTATGGCCTATGATGTACAAGAGACATCCCCCATAGAGGTCGAAATGAAGTGAAGGACAAAAATACGTGCTCCCACTGCAAGCAAACTAGACATGATTTAGAAAGCAGCTTCTAGCTTGTTGGATATCCAGAATGGTGGGGAGAGAGACCTCCTGGTGATGGTAAATCAAGTAGATGCAGTGGAGGATAATAAAAACATCAGAGGAGTGGAATAAATGGAGGTCGCGGACGCGGCACTACGTATCACACAAATATTGCACATGCAATGCGAGGTGGCATCTTTACGACTGTGATGGGAGAAGAAAAGGCTGGGCCTACGGGGTTGAGCAATTAGTAGTAGCAAACCTTGATTGCTATGTTGAATAACCAACAGATAAGTTCGAATGAGAAGATGACCGGTAAGAAAATTATATATGTTGGATTATCGATATAGAAGTGATGAATCAAATGATAGGATGTTTAGATTATTGCATAATGTGCGAAAAATTGTGCGGTGTCTTGTGTGTCTGTCTGATTGGAGTAATGTTGTCGCGACCAGCGAGAGTACAACAAAACATGAAAGAAATTTGGTCCTAAAAAAGTATTCCTTATGTGCCCGAATTGACATGCAACTTGATTTCTGTATCACAATTAATCGATTACTCATATTGTTTGGTTCTTCTCAACAAATTTTAATGTATTATGCAAGAACGCACCTCGAGGATGTTGATTGGAGCGATTGAGCAAAAATATGGACTCTACTATTTTTGGAACAAATAGAGGGTATGTGCTTTAAAGGTTGGGGTGTAGTCTTGCTGGATCTTTGTTTGGGTCATCCCTATGTACAAGTGACCAGATTAATTCATATCGTACATTTTAGAAAAAATAGCAATGTTTTGATAAAAGTTGCCATGTATGTCATCGGTTTAAGCAAACAAGAGACAAATTTTCTTTGAGTAATAATAGAGCTTCTAGCATATTTGAGTTGATTAATTGTGATTTGTGGGGACCTTGTCGAACAACTTTGTCTTGTAGGGCATTGATCTCGTCCAATTTCACTCCTCTATTTGAGGATATGAAAATGGTTGATGCAATAGTAGTACCCAACAACAGTCGGGGTCGAATTCCGTAGGGAGCTATAGGAATGGGTGCTAGTAGTATATATCTTAGTGCATGAGTTTGTATATCTAAATTTGCATTTTTGCAATAATTGGTTTTGTTTGGAAATCTATGTTAAACTTCTTTACAGGATGAAACAAGAAAATTATTTTTGGTTGTTTTTAAAATGATATAAAAGGCCTCAACTATGACCTTCACCTAGGTGTTTGCTCAGGGTTGTAAAAAATAAAGCTTATTTTATTGGTCGGGATGTATTATAGCTATCAACAGCAAAGTACTCGCTCACTACCTCTCGGTCAGAGAGTGATTTTGCCCAATTTGGCTTTCTCAAGTCCAAATGGGTATTGAACAAAACAGTTGATAATAAGTTCAAGTCGGGTTTTACTATCTCTAGGTTCAACCCTTTAATTGGGCTTATCAATCTCTCGATTGACGCAATTTCTTACTAGGCAAGTTATCCTAGACTACGTCTCTTTTTCTCAAGTAGAGACCAAGTCAACAGGCAAGAAATAATATTTGCAACTATTAATTCATCACATAAAAGCAAGAACAAGGCTAGATAATCAACACTCAACCATACCAAGCAATAAATCAAATACCCATTAAGTTTACACACTAGGGTTGGGTCAACCCTAGTAAAAATCTAGCTACTCATGCTTAAATTGGAAGGAAAAAAAAAGAAGTAATAATTAAACTCATATTGATAATTAAAATGAAGACATCAATATTCAAAAAGCTCAAAATAGCATAAGAAACCATCTAGTGTGGTTGTTGATGTCAAAAGTTAACCTAATAAAGTGGAACTCATCTATTTATACAGTACTGGAATTTTCAAACAAAAATGCCCTTTAGAAGATTCTACGGGCGCACAATTCCATGTGCGGTCCGTACTTTGCTTCAGAATTGTGCGGTGCACACTTTGCTTCTGCGTGACATGATTGGAAACCTTCGGCCGTATAATTCTGAACTGCGGCCGCACTCATCTCTTTCTACGGTCAGCAGAAATATGTCTTCGATCGCACCTTGCTTCACACAAATGTGTTTGCGGCCGCACTGTAACGACCTGACCGGTTGTTTTGCGTATTCAGACCCCGATCCCCCAAATAATATTTCCCGTAGCGTCTTATTGTAATTTGTTACTTGCGGGGACGGGTGGTTCGGGATTTGGAAGTGTTTCGAATAGCATAGGAACACTTTGTTCCTTAAGGTTGGCTTTTAAAGCAAAGTTTGACTTCAATCAACATTTTGAGTAACCGACCTCGGAATCGAGTCTCGACGATTCCAGTAGCTTCGTATGATGATTTCGGACTTGTACATATGTTCGGAATGGGTTTTGGGTGACCCGGGAGCGTTTCGACGCCAAATAAGCGAAATAGAGTTTCCTTAAGTTGAAATTTGGATTGGATTGTGATTTTATGTTATCGAGGTCCGAATAGAATTCCGAGATCGGGAATAGTTCCGTTATGTCATTCATGACTTGCCTGCAAAATTTGGTGTCATTCCGAGTAGTATAGGTCAGTTCGGTGCATTGAAACCGAATTCAAGAACTTAGAAATTCTTATGTTTGATCCTAGGGGTTTTCAGGGGTGATTTTGAGATTTAGCGTTGTTTCGTGTGTTTCGAAGGCTCGAGAGAGTCCGTATTATGATTTAGGACTTTTTGGTATAATTGTACGGGGCTCGAGTGGGCCCAGGTGCCTCCCGGACACCACACGAGGCCAAAAACCAGCTAAAATGCAGCTGGTGCACCTGATCTGGTGTGACCGCAGGTGCGCGACCGCTCCTGCGGTTCCAGCCTCGCAGGTGCGGATTTAATTCCGCAGGTGCGGTATCTAGCTCCGCAGGTGCGGGCCTAGTCTTTCCGTCCAACTCCGCAGGTGCGAGCCCCAGCTTGCAGGCGCGAGACAGCAGGTGCGGAACCCCCGTAGGCCAGGCAGTGCATTTTCACTTAAACACGGGATTTACTTCATTCTTTCCATTTTACACCTCCATTGAAGACTTGAGAGCTTGAGAAGAACTCTCCACAACCTAGCTACTAAGAGGTAAGTTAATTCTATTTAAATGTTAGATTATTACACCAAAACTTAGGTAGATTAACATCTAATTAGTAAAAATCAAAGGGGTTAGAGTAAAAATCTAGGGTTGATGAACTTTAGGGAATTTCACCACTTTTCTACCATGAAATCATATAATAATTTCATATTAATGATCCTTAGGCTATGGGTGAGTGTTATCTTCGAAAATTTCTGAAATCCGAGC
This sequence comes from Nicotiana undulata, assembly GCA_005239495.1. Classification (NCBI taxonomy): domain Eukaryota; kingdom Viridiplantae; phylum Streptophyta; class Magnoliopsida; order Solanales; family Solanaceae; genus Nicotiana; species Nicotiana undulata. The sequence goes on from ML289277.1 coordinate 89,888, forward strand.
ATGTGGGCCCGGGGGTGTATTTTGAGATTTCCTCAAGAATAGTGAATTTACTAAATAAGTAGGAGAATTTCCATACCTTAAGCATGCATTGACATATTTATATATCATTTGACTAGTTTCGAGTCCTCGGGTGTAAAGTTTGGAGTTTCGGGCGCGTTCTTGGCCGGGAATTAGATTCTACGCGAGGTGAGTCTGCTTTCCAACCTTGTAAGAGGTAATTGTCCCCATAGGTAAATGTAAATGATTGAATTGTCCTTATTTGCGGGGGATACATACGCGCACAGTGACGAGAGTCCGTGCGTAGCTACTACTCTGTTGCGTCGGGTAGAATTTAGGATTTCACAAGCATGCCTTTATGTGCCATACCTGTATCTCTACATGTGATCCTAGTTGCTTATCATCCTTGAAATTTACATAAGGATTTAGGAAACTATGTGTAAGTTTAAGTGCATAAATCTCTGAATGCAAGAATAATCCATGATAAGTTCCTGAATTGCCTGATAAATTCTGTGTATATCTATGAGAACCCGTGTCGTATGTATGATTCGCGAGCGGGGTAGCCCTATATTTATGTCAACCGCGTCGCATGATCGATTCGCGAGCGGGGTAATGGATGCATCTATGGTTCGTGCCGCTCGACCCTCGGCAGTGCACATTTATTTTCGTGTCGCTTCGGCCGTACGCTTCGGCATATTATGTGCTATGTATTTGACTGAGAGTCTTGTTATTATTAAATAAATTACCCCACGTGTAAGGGGAACTTGAGACTTTTGTGATAATTACTATGTGATTCATGAGAATAAATTACAGTTTTATATAATTGATAGCTTCATGCCTTAGTGATTTTCATAACTATTCTTCTTGTCTAGCTTTATGTAATCATATTATTGGTTATTGACCCTAGTAAGTATCTCGTCTACTTCTCGTCACTACTTCTTCGAGTTTAGACGGGATACTCACTGGGTACATATTTGTTTATATGTACTCATGCTATACTTCTGTACTTAATTGTACATGTTCTGGGGTTGTTGCACCTGGTCACCATTCGGGTGTTCGTCGCTGAGAGTACTACCGGGATTTGACTACATGGTGAGCTGCTCTTCCTGGCGTTCCTCAGCAGCACTGTGGAGTTTCTATTACTTTTGGGATATTTCTGTCTACCCCTTTCAGACAGTTACATTTATTTTGTCTATTTGTATATTCCATTAGTCGCCTGTGGACTTGTGACACTAGGTCTTGGTACACGTAGTTGAGTCGCTAATATTTTGCTACTCTGTCTATGCTGGAAAATAATTTTTGAGTTACTTTAAATTACATCGCCTCACTTCCTCACTTTCATTTAAGGACTACTTAAATTAAAACTGGATAAGTATTTGAACATCTCATATGTCTAAGTAATTTCGTTAGTACCTAGTGTTGGCTTGCCTGACTTCGGTGTTGAGCGCCATCACGACCTGAGTTGGAATTTGGGTCGTGACACGCACCTTGCTTCACACAAATGTGACTGTGGCCACATGGTTGTTCTTCTGTTGCCGCACAATAATTGTGCGGTCCGCACTTATGTTGAATTTGAGATGCAGGTTCTCTTAAATTTTTCTTTTACCCAGTTTCTGTGGACGCACAATTTCATTTGCGGTCTGCATCTTACAACTTTTTCTGATGGTATTGCTTCATGACCTGCGGTCGCAGATGGTATTCTGCGGTCTGCACTTTGAGCTCTTGTGTTCTTTTTGTCCTTAAGTTCATATTACTCCTTCTTGAAGTGGAATTCTGTCACGACCCAAAAGCACCGGTCGTGATGGCTTTATCGTGGAACTAGTCAAGCCTACACTCTTAACCAACTCATTTTCTATCATTAAAATATATTTAAACATTAACATTTTTCAATTTGAGAGACCGAAATAAAAGATAAAAATCAATTTCGAAATATTGTAAAAGAGAAATCCCTAAAATCTGGTGTCACTAATTCATGAACCAATACTACAACTGGTCCCAAAATTTAACAAGACAACTTTGTCTAGAAATAATTAATAAAAATACACAAGGAAGATAGGAAAGGATATAGGCGGGTCTGCGATCGCCAAGCAGCTACCTCGTACTCTATGAAAATGATCCGCAACCAAAATGATCAACTGGCACTACCATGTCTAGGGATACCTGAATATGCACACAAGGTGCAGGGGGTAACGTGAGTACACCAACTCAGTAAGTAACAAGCCCAAACTGTGGGCTGAGAGGTAGTGACAGACTAAACCTCCTAAATACATGCCATAATCAATGTACAAAATTTTAGGCATGCTTTCAGTTAACTAGACAGCTCAAGGTGATAAAACAAATACAGTTCCGAACAATTTAACATATATAACTCAATGTATTCTACATGCCAAAGAATCAACAGTATGAAATGCACAATGTTCTCCTACTCTCAAATACTCATCCACTCAGTACTATATATGGCTCGCATGGCCCAGGGAAGATCCATCCCAGAGCATATATACACATCAGACAGAAGTCACTCAGTACTGAGGAAGGCCGATCCAGCCCTATGGAGAAGATCCATCTCCTGATAATGATATACTTCACAACCAGTCGGTACTATATATGGCTTAACGGCCAAGGGAAGATCAATCCCAGAATACATATACACATCACTAACATCGGTTGCTCAGTACTGAGGAAAACAGGCCAATCCAACCTCATGGAGAAGATCCATCTCCAATTATAAACACTTCGGACAAGATCCATGTCCAGGGAAGATCCATCCTTCAATATCACTGCTCTTACTGGGGTTGTGTTACAGACTTCGAAGGGGCTCATACATGCCATAGATCCAGGCATAATCAATGTAACATGATGTGGCGTGCAACCCGATCCCATATCTGTCACTCAATATCAGGCTCTCGGCCTCACTTAGTCATCACTCTCCAGTCTCACTCACATGGGCTCACAATGCATGAACTAGCCCGAATCAATGATATAATGTGTAAAACAACAATTTCCGAAACTGAGACATGACATGATATGCAATGACATGACTGAGTATATAATATCAATGAAACACATGAGATGACAACAATAAATGACCACTCGGGTCTCAACAGTATCGACAGGAAGCTTTACCATAATATCTAGCATGATTTCTAGCATTAAGACGACCGCTCGGTCTCAACAGTATCAGCGTGAAGCTTTAACCTATTATTAAGAATGATTGCTAGCATGTTTAAATTAATCACATTGATAGAATCACATATATCAACAAGAAAGAATCACTAAACAGTGGCATGTAATGAACCAAGTCACAAGTCTCACGGTGTACACCCGCAAGCCCGTCACTTGGCATGTGCGTCACCAAATCCTAACCACATAACACGTAGTTCGGGGTTTCGAACCCTCATAACCAAGTTTGGAAGTGTTACTTACCTCAATCAAGCCAAAACTCTACTCTGAAATGGTCTTGCCGCTCTACTCGCCCACAAATCGCCCCGAATCTAACCAAAATCAGTATTATATCATTAATATATGCAAAAGGGACGAAGACCGCATCAAAATAGTCAATTTACATCACAAATCCCGAAATAGGCCAAACCTGAAACTCGGGCCCAAGTCTCGAAATCCGACAGAAATTACAAAACTGAAATCCTTACTCACTCATGAGTCTATACATACCAAATTCATAAAAATCCAATCACATATGACCCCTCAAAATCCGCAAATCAAACCTTCAAATTTCCAATCCCTAACCCCTCAACTTTACCATTAAATCCCACAAATTACAAGCTTATTTAACTGAAAATCACCATAGAATCGAGTATTAGGTTCGAAAACATTACCTCAATGTGTTTCTCCTTGAGTCCCTCTTTAAAATCCCTCAAAAAGCTCAAAATCGTCTTTAAAAATGGTGGAAATAAGGAAATTCGGGAAGGCTGGAAATATATATACTCTGCTCAGGGATTCCGCACCTGCGGTAACTATGCTCGCACCTGCGAGTCCAGGTGCGCATCTCCGAGTTCCCACTTATCCCCTAGTTTCCGCACCTGCAGGCCCGCATGTGCGGTCAACCACTCCGCTTCTTGGACCTTCTCCGCATATGCAGTTGCCTCCTACTCCTGCAACTATCGTACCTGCCGTCCTCAATCTGCAGGTGCGGACACACCAGTAAACTGGTACCAGCAACAACTTTGCTGTATTTTCCAAGTCCAAACCTCCGTTGACCATCTGAAATCAATCCCTAGACCCTCTGGGCCTCAACCAATTATACCAACACACGGCATATCATTCCACGGACTTAGTTGAACCCTCAGAACACTCGAAACAACACCGAAATACCAAATTTACTTGAGATTCAAGCCTAAGGATTTCTAAACTTCTGAAATTCGCCAACGATGCCGACAACAACCAAGCCACGTCCGAATGACCTGAAATTTTGTACACACGTCCCAATTGACATTACGAACCTGTTCCAATTTCTGAAATTCCATTTCAACCTCGATAACTAATTTTCCACTGCCGATTGGAATCGTCACAAATCCTATTTCGCCAATTTACTCCTAATTCTACCACGGACCTCTGAATAACATTCCAAACAAACTCCTAAGTCCAAAACAACCTAACGAAGCTATCCGAACTATGAAAACCAAATTCCGAGCTCGTTTACCCACAAGTCAACTTTCGATTGACTTTTCCAATTAAATAACCAACTTAAGAGGCTAAGTGTCTCATTCTTTTCCCAAAATCACTTCGAACCCGAGCCGATTAACCTAACCCAACATAAAAGAGTTCTACTACACAAAACGAAGCATAAATAGGGGGAAACGGGGCTAAAACTCTCAGAACGACCAATCGGGTCGTTACATTCTCCCCCACTTAAACCTACGTTCGTCCTCGAACGTGCCCAGAGTTGTTCCAAAAACCATCAAAATTGTCGTGTAATCGTACCATGAACATACCCGGGGGTGATCCACGTCAGCCTATCCCATATAGGTCTGATAACACAACATAACTGAAATTTCACAATTCACCCTAGCCCATAACCTTAGAACCAATTTTTCACTTCTGAAATTGTTGATAAGATCCGAATCAGATGTAATCACATGATATACCACATGACTCAAACACTCATAGCAATAACTCCTAATCATAATAGCTACTCAAACAACCCAATACCGGTAAATAACCTCTTATCAAGCAAAGCCTCGTTCTAACATGTAACGACCCGAACGGTCGTTATGAGAATTTAAACTCCGTTTGGTGGAGTAAGTTCATGAGCAAATTCACATTGTGCATACCGACCTGTGTGCATGGTTGGATTCAGTTACCGGATGATACAGAGTCGAATTGGAAGAAGGATTTTTGTTTTGGAAGCTTAAGTTGTGGAATTTGACCGGAGGTTTGACTTTTGAGTAAATGACCTCGGAATGAGTTTTGGGTAACGTCAACAGCTTTGTATAGTGATTTTAGACTTAGGCGTGCATCCGGAATTGGTTTTGGAGGTCCGTAGAGTAATTTGAGGTAATTCGGCGAAAGTTGGAAAATTTGGAGTTTGGAAAATTGTGAAACTTGACCAAAGTTGACTTTTTGGGATATCGGGGCTAAAATGAAATTACGAGAGTTGGAGAAGCTCCGGGATGTTAATTGGGACTTGTCTGCAAAAGTTTGCGTTATTCCGGGTTGAATTGATAGGTTTCGGCACAAGTTTAGAAGTTGAAGATTAGAAAGTTCATAAGTTCAAATTATGGTTTGATCCATCTTTTCGGCATTGTTTTATGTGATGTGAGACCTCGAGCGAGTCCGTGTTAGGTTATATGACTTGTTTGTGTGTTCAGACAGGGTCCCGGGGGCCTCGGGTGTGTTTCGGATGGGCTACAGGGCATTTTGTTCCATTTTTGGACTGCTGATGCCTGTTATCTGGTTTTCTCCTTCGCGTTCGCGTCCCATCCTCCGCGTTCGCGAAGTGTAGTTTTGGAAGAGGGAATATTTTTTCATCGCATTCGCGTAAGCAAGAGCACAATCGCGAAAGTCAATTTCCTCCTGCTTCGCGTTCGCATCTCCACCATCGCATCCGCATAGTAGAAATTTAGGGCTAGGGCTGTAGATTATTTCTTCTTCGAGTTCACAAGTCTTCCTCCGCGTTCGCATAGGCTTCCACCTTTTCACTTTCGCGTTCGCGATCTAGTCCTCGCGTTCGCAAAATACAATTGGGCAGCTTCATTTTTCTTCTTCGCGAATGTGTCCCTTCCTCCGCGTTCGCGATGCACAAATGCTTGGGTAGAATATAAGTTTTCCAAATCGAGGGTTAAGCCATTTTTATCACATTTGGACTTCTAGAGCTCGGTTCTTGGCAATTTTTGGTGGGGTTTTCACGAAATTCGATTGGGTAAGTGTTCTCCAATTAGAATTGAATATATTCCATGATTTTATCTTTATTTTCATCGTTTAATTTGTGTTTTGAGTTGAGGAATATATTGGTTTTAAAAGAAATTTTCTAAAATGAAAAAGCGTGATTTGAGGGACGAAATGGTATTAGAATTCGATAAATTTTGTATGATTGAACTCGTATTGGAATGGATATTCAGATTTTGTAAAATTTGACGGGTTACGAGGTGCGGGTCTGGGGGTCGACTTTTGGGTCGATTTTTAGATTCTTGTAAAGATCGAAACTTTCTTATTCGGAATAGTTCCTTATACGATTTATGTGTGTTTTGAAGTTGTTCTAGTTGGATTTGAGTCGTCCGGAGGTCTTTTCACCCGAGAAGTCCATTTTTGAGTACCGGGTTGTCGTCTTCGAGGTAAGTATCTTGCCTAACCTTGTGTGCGGGAACTAACTCTTAGGATTTGAGTCTTCTATGTTGACTGTAGCCCATGTACGCAAGGTGACGAGTGCGTACTCGGACTTATTTGTATGAAGTTGACCTTTTAGGGTTCTTAGGTCCTTATATTCCCTGTGTATGAATTTGTAATTGTTATGACTTAGTTCATGATTGCTAGTTTCATCTCTTCCTGCTTGAATTAGAATTTCTTGCTTTTAGATTTCGTTTGTGGTCTATGTGATCTTAATTGACTTAATTGAAGAAATTACCTCTTCTATCATCATGCTATATCTTTCTTCATAAACTGCCTATTTAACAAAACTATTAATATCTCGCCTTATAATTGCTTAACAGTCATTGGAGTTAGGATTGTCTTTAGCTACTTATCCTTATTTGGATTGTGGAAAGTATCTCATAACTATTCAACCTCTTGAGGTAACCTACCCCTTAGTCGACTGGATTGTACTTGGAATCTCTTGACTTGAGATGACATCTTATTGTGGACTTGGATATTGTGAATTCATTGTTACGTCGTATTTCTCCCTGGTTAAGCTGCCTTCTTTACGCTTATTATTTCCTTTCAGTGATAATTCCCTGTGATTGAGTTCTACCTGTCACGACCCAAACTGGAAGATCATGACTAGCACCCGGGCCATATTTGCCGAGCACCAACGTACATTTTATCTAGTCTTCTTTATTATATTTAAGGGATAACGAGATCAATAAAATTGTAGATATGGATCATGAACATACATCACATGGGATGACTAGATTTCTAAGAAACTACATAAAAGGTACGAGCTACAACGCTACCATGAAATACTATACAACAAAAATTAGCCAACAAGGCATACCAAACTATACATGAGTCGACACCTGTCTTTGAGCCTCTAAAGAAGCATAAGTAATGCAACGTAGCCGGAACAGGGCCCCGACATACCCATAATATCTATAACAAAAATGCATACCAAGACCACGGCAAGTCCGGAGAAGGGATCTCACCTATGACCGCTGAACTGGAAAGCCTATTATGGTGGGAGAGCTGTGTCTACCTGTCTATCAGGACCTGCAGCACGACATGCAGCGTCCACAAATAAAAGGACGTCAGTACGAATAAAGTACTGAGTATGTAAGGCTGGTCAATATAAATATGAACAGTAATGTAAAGAGAGGTAGAGAAGATATAACCCATAACATCTGAGTGCTTCTAAGAGACAGTAACATGAAATGCATGATACATATATATACATAACCTTTTAAAACATCTGCGTCTATGGGCATCATCATCATCATAGAACATTCGCCTCTGGGGGCATCATCATTAACATATCATATCCGGCCTCAAAGAGGAATCGGTAAACCCAACTGATCAGTGGTTGCACAATAGGTGCCATACTCGGCCGACTATAGCGTGGCTCGGTAGAGTAAAATAGATACATATATATATATAATGCATGTAAGACTCATTGAAATATTATTTTGAACCCTTCGGAGTGACGTAAGGTCAATATTCTTCGTACACGTTATTAGGATTAACTCTTCATCAAGAATATTATAATAATCAGGAAGTACAAACAACATTGATAACATAAGAATAAGAGAAGCAACCTCAACATCAATTGTTCCATAAGAAGGGAAACAATGTAAGTACTGCTAGCTTCTAAGAGTAGAGTATCTTTGGAAGCTCGTTCATTGCATTATGTACAATCGGAGTCGTGCAAAAGAAGGAAAGGGATAGCCTCACATACCTTGTATATACTGCCCCAACCTCAAGCTACGCAAATGTCACAACTCCTTAATCTACAATAAGAGAAACGACACTATCGTTATCGTTTAAGCGTCATAACTATTATGTATCGACCACAACCTATTTTACGATGAAACGGACAGCACCTCCCCTATATATATGACTTCACACAAGTCAAACAAATCACCAAACAGCCCAAAAAACATCAATAATAATCATATTGAGCCTCCCAAAACAGTCCACACACAACCTAATCACTTCATACATAAGTTGACCACCGTAGTCATGTCAAACGACCCGGAAATGTTACAACGAACGACCAGCTCACAACCCTACATATATATAGTGTTTCTCTACACCCTTCCTCCTTCAAAACTCCACAAAAAAGTATTAAAACACGCAGCCCAACAGCAATACAAAACAGTCCGCTACAAGTCAAATAACTCGAACTCACGGCTTCCGATCACCGTCCCGTGAGTTCTAACTATTAGGAAACACATTTATCAACCTTACTTGATATTTAAGCACTTAAATACATATATTAGACGTTTATTAACTATGAAGTAACTTCCAAAACTCTAACTACAAAAAAAAAAGGAGAGACGGTATAATGACACTTACGTCGTAGGGATCGTTCTGATGTTATTGCTTCTCGATTTCATGCCCGGAATGATAATATTCTTTGCAACCCTAGAACATAGCTTGAGGTTATGTTTATGGGTGTTCTCTGGTCTTTTTATGCTGAAATATGAAGATAAAGCCTACCTAAGACACATATATATCTATTTTGGAAAAAGTCAAAGAGGTGCTAGCTTGGCACCCTAGGATTGGTCCATGTTCCGACGCTTATATCTTTTTATCCCGATGTCGTATGAATGAACGGTTAAGAGCGTTGGGAACTAAATTCCAAGACCTTCAATTTGGTATGTAATATGTCCCAATATGACCTCATATAACACATGAAATATATTGCTCAAAGAGCTCTAATGATCCACCTACTTGTCATATATGATGTCTGCGCAGTCTCGCGAAACCGAAAATATCTCTCTACTCCTACGGCGTATCGATGAACGGTTTAATGAATTGGAAACTAGACTTATAGATATTCAATTTGGTTGATAGATAATCCCTAATTATAAGTATATTGGGAGAAAAGTGCAGCTACATTCGACCTAAGTATCAACAAATTTATGAATGTAACTTGTGAAGACCTATTCCAACTTCTGTTCCAAAACTTGCTTGACTTCAAAA
>ML289280.1:0-38359 GCA_005239495.1 Nicotiana undulata
TTTCACCTTTACGAATTTATTCATCCCTTGTGAAATAGCATAATACTTATAATCTCCAAAAATTCTTTTCCTTGGACTGATGTCAATTACCTTACAACAAATTCAATGTACAATATTGCAGGGTGCAACACTGTTGTAACTTATTACTGCGAAGCGTAAAATCACCGTAATGTAATACTGCTGGGTAGAACACTGTCGTAACTTTAATACTGTTGGACGTAACATCATCATAATATGTTACTACAGAGGGTAACATCATCGTAATATAATACTACAGGGTGTAACAGTTTCTTTCACCTCTTTCCAGTTGAGGGGAGCGACATATCAATGGTGGCGTGCCTATGAGCTGAGTAGTCCGGAAGAGGCAGCCTCATTCACTTGGACTCAGTTCTCAAAGATGTTCTTGCGTGAGTATGTACCTCAGAGCCTCAAGGATGCTTGGCACGCAGAGTTTGAGAAGATGCACCAGGGTGCTATGGCTGTGTCAGAGTATGCAGTCCGTTTCAGGGAGTTAGCTCGACATGCACCGGCCTTGGTTGCTATAGTAAGAGAGAGGGTTCGTCGCTTCATTGAGGGGCTCCTGCCCAGCATTAGGACCAGTATGGCCAGGGAGTTGGAGATGGATATCACTTATGAGCAGGCAGTGAGTATTTCCAGGAGAGTGGATGGCATGTTAGCCCGGGACAGAGAGGAGAGGGAGGCCAAGAGGTCTCAAGAGACTGGTCATTTTTCAGGAGCTCGTGCGCCAACTGCGCGTCATGGTAGGAGTTTTGTGAGTTTCCCTGTTCATTCATCTCTTCCAGTAGCCAACGGTGTTCCAGCTCTTCCAAGACCTCGGGAGCCTTATTATGCACCGCTAATATCTAGTGTGCCTCCTGCTCGAGGTGCTATTTACTGGCCGGTCCAACATGCCAAGTCTGAGTCAATCTCAGCCATCGCGTTCTCTGAGGGGTTGTTTTGAGTGTGGTGATACTCGTCATATGGTTAGGGATTTCCCTAGAGTTAGGAGGGGTGCACCTCCACATACTTATCAGCCCCACGTGCTCCATCGGGTCCTCCGGCCATTCTTCCAGCCCCAACTACCGCTCTACCTACTCAGGAAGCTCAAGGTGGAGGTCAGGAAGGTCGAGGTCGCCCTAGAGGGGGAGGCCAGGCTAGGTACTATGCCCTTCCAGCCCGTTAAGAGGTTGTCGCTTCAGATTCAGTCATCACAAGTATTGTCCCTATCTGTCATAGTGATGCATCAATATTATTAGACCCAGGCTCTACGTATTCATATGTTTTCTTTTTGTTTTGCTCCATATTTGGGGGTATCTTGGGATTCTTTGAGTTCCCCTATTTATGTATCTAGTTCCGTGAGAGATTCTCTTGTTGTGGACCGCGTATATCAGTCTTGTTTGATTGCTCTTAGTGGTTTTGAGACCAGAGTCTACTTATTATTGCTCAGTATGGTAGATTTTGATGTTATCTTTGGCATGGTTGGGTTTTCTCCCCATTATGCTATCCTTGATTATCACGCTAAGACCGTGACGCTGGCTATGCCAGGGTTACCGCGATTAGAGTGGAGAGGTACTCTAAAGTATACTACCCGCAGGATCATTTAATTTCTTAAGCACTCAGAAGGGTTGAGAAGGGGTGTGATGCGTATTTGTCCTATGTGAGAGATGTCAGTATTGATACCCCTACAATTGAGTCAGTTCCAATAGTGAGGGACTTCCCTGATGTGTTTCCAGCTGATCTTCCGAGAATGCCGTCCAATAGAGATATTGATTTTAGCTTTGATTTGTTTTCGGGCGCTCATGCCATATCTATTCCTACTTACCGTATGACTCCTCCTAAGTTGAAGGAGAAGTTGCAGGAGTTTCTTGATAAGGGTTTCATTATTCCCAGTGTATCACCTTGGTGTGCTCCGGTCTTGTTTGTGAAGAAAAAGGATGGTTCTATGCGCATGTGTATTGATTATCGCCAGTTGAACAAGGGTACACTGAAGAACAAGTATCCTTTGCCTCGCATCGATGATTTATTTGATCAGTTACAGTATGCCAGGATGTTTTCCAAGATTGACTTGCGTTTTGGCTATCATCAGTTGAAGATTCGGGAGCAGAATATCCCGAAGACTGCTTTAAGGACTAGATATGGTCATTATGAGTTTCATGTCATGTCATTTAGGCTGACCAATACCCTACCAGCCTTCATGCGTTTGCTGCATAGTGTGTTCCGACCTTATCTTGATTCTTTTTTCATTTTGTTTATTGACAATATTATGGTATATTCTTGGTCTCGGGAAGATCATGAGCCGCACCTGAGGACCGTGCATCAGACTTCGAGGGAGAAGAGATTGTATGCAAAATTTTCTAAGTGTGAATTCTGGCTTGATTCAGTGGCATTCTTGGGTCACATAGTGTCTTGTGATGGGATCAGGGTAGATTCGAAGAAGGTAGAGGCAGTGTAGAGTTGACCTAGACCATCATCAGCTACGGAGATCCGTAGTTTTCTTTGTTTGGCGGGATCTTACCGTCGCTTTGTAGAGGTTTTTTTATCTATTGCAGCACCTATGACGAGGCTGAACTTGAAGGGTGATCCATTCAGGTGGACCTAGGAGTGTGAGGAGAGCTTTCAGAAGACAAAGACAGCTTGGACTACATCCTCGATATTAGAATTTCCTACAGGTTTGGGGTCTTACACTGTCTATTGTGATGCCTCGAGGATTGGCATTGGAGCGGTGTTGATGCAGGACGGTAGGGTAATTGCTGACGCGTCTAGACATTTGAAGGTGCATGAGAAGAATTATCATGTCCATGATATCGAGTTAGCAACTATTGTTCACGCCTCGAAGATTTGGCACCATTATTTGTACGGTGTTCCTTGTGAGATCTACATTGATCACTGGAGCTTGAAGCACCTATTCAAGCAAAAGGACCTTAATTTACATCAGTGGAGGTGGTTGTAGCTACTTAAGGACTATGATATCACTATATTGTACCACTCGGGGAAGGCCAACGTAGTGGCCGACGCCTTGAGTCGCCTTGTGGAGAGTTTGGGAAGTTTGGCATATCTTCCGGCAACAGAGAGGCCCTTAGAATTGGATGCTCAGGCCTTATCCAGTCAAGTTTGTGAGAATGGATATTTCAGAGCCAATCTTAGTATTGGCTTGTGTGGTCACTCAGACTTCTCTTTATGACCGTATCAGGGAGCGCCAATATGATGATCACCATCTTCTAGTTCTTCAGGATAGGGTTCGTCGAGGTGATGATAGAGATGTGACTATTGGTTATGATGGTGTGATGAGGATGCAGAGCCGGATATGTGTGCCCAATGTAGTTGGGCTTCGGCAGTTGATTCTTGAGGAGGCCCACAACTCGCGGTATTCCATCTATTCTGGTGCCACGAAGATGTACAAGAACTTGAGACAACACTATTGGTTGAAGATGATGAAGAAGGATATAGTTGGGTTTGTGGCCAAATTTCTCAACTGTCAGCAGGTTAAGTACGATCATCAAAGACCAGGTGGCTTGCTTCAGAGGTTTGAGATCCCAGAGTGGAAGTGGGAGTGGATCACCATGGACTTTGTAGTTGGACTGCCATGGACTTTAAGGAAGTTTTATGCTATTTGGGTGATTGTGGATCGGCTGACCAAGTCAGCTCATTTTATCCCAGCGTTGACTACTTATTCTTCAGAGAGATTGGCTGAGATTTATATCAGAGAGATCGTCCACCTTCACGGTATCCATGTATCTATCATTTCAGACATAGGTACATAGTTCACATCACGGTTCTAGAGAGCCGTAAATCAAGTGTTGGGAACAAGGGTGGAGCTGAGTACAACCTTTCACCCTCAGACGGACGGGCAGTCGGAGCACACAATTCAAATTCTTGAGGATATGCTCCGTGCTTGTGTGATGGAGTTTGGAGGGTCATAGGACCAACTCTGCCACTTGCAGAGTTTGCCTATAACAACAGTTAGTAGTCCATCCTTCAGATGGCACCGTATGCGGCTTCGTATGGTAGGCGGTGTCGGTCCCCAGTGGGTTGATTTGAGTCGGGCGAGGCTCAATTGTTGTGTACAGATTTTTTCCAGGATGCCCTAGATAAGGTGAAGGTGATTTAGGATAGACTTCGCACAGCCCAGTCTAGACAGAAGAGTTACGCGGACCGGAAGGTTCGTGATTTGGCATTTATGGTTTAGAGCGGTTCTGGCTTTATGTATCGCCTATTAAAGGCTCATGAGATTCGGGAAGAAAGGCAAGCTGAGCCCGAGATTCATTGGTCCTTCTAAGATATTGCGGCGTATTGGGGAGGTTGCTTATGAGCAAGCCATACCTCCTATCCTAGCAGGAGTTCATCCGGTGTTCCTCCTTTCAATGCACCGGAAGTATCACGTTGATCCGACTCATGTATTGGATTTTAGCTCATTACAGTTGGACAAGGATGTATCTTATGTTGAGGAGCCAATAGCTATTTTGGACAGGCAGGTCAGAAAGCTCAGGTCAAAGAATATTGCTTCAGTAAAGGTCCAATGGAGGGGTCATCCGGTCGAGGAGGCGACTTGGGAGACCGAGTAGGATATGCGCAGTCTTTACCCTCATCTTTTCTAAGCTTCAGGTATGTCTTTATACTTGTTTGAGGACAAACAATTGTTTTAAGAGGGGGAGGATGTAACGACCCGGACGGTCGTTTTGAGAGTTAGAGCCCCGAAACCCTATTAATTACTTTCCCCATATCTATTTCTGCCTTGTGATTTGCCGGGATGATTGGTTGTGAGTTTCAAAGTGTTTTAGGACACTTAGTCCCAAAATGAGAGTTTACATCTAAGAATTTGGACTATAGTCAGATCTGAGTGAAGACGGTTCAGGAATGGAATTTTGTCAACTCTATTAGCTCAGTTGGGTGATTTTGGGCTTAAGAGTGTGCCCGGAATGTGTTTTGGAGGTCCGTAGTAAATTTAGGCTTGAATTGGCGAAAGTTGTATTTTTGGCGATTTCGGCCAGTTGAGGAAATTTTGATTTCGATCCCCGAATGGCATTACGGAAGTGGATGTAGGTTCATAGTGTCATTTGTGACCTGTGTGTGAAATTTGGAGTCATTCGGACAAGGTTTTGATGTGTTCCGACGTCGTTTGTAGAATATGGAAAATTAAATGTTCATTAGGCTTGAATCCGTGCATAATTCATGTTTTGATGTTGTTCAAGGTGGTTTGAAGGCTCTACTAAGTTCACATGGTGTTCTAGGATTGGTTGGTATGTTTGGTTGTGGTACCGGGGGCCTCGGGTGTGTTTCAGATGCTCAACAGGTTGAAAATTAAACTTAGGCCATTGCTGAAGGTTTCTGTTGCTGGTGTAATCGCACCTGCAAAGAGGCATCCGCAGGTGCGAGCCCGTAGTAGCGGGACTTGGAGAACAGAAGAGGTATTGGGTAGCCTAGACCGGGACCACAGGTGCGAGGCGTTTCCGCATCCGTGAAGCCCACAGATGCAAGGAAGGAATTGCAGATACGGTGAAAGACCATAAGAGCGGAAGAGGTTTCACAGAAGCGGGCGCACAGGTGTGGCCCTTTGCTCGCGGATGCGAGACTTGAGAACTTAAGTGATTTTCGCACCTACGATGGGGATTTTGTAGGTGCGGCGCCGCAAGTTCGAAGAAGAGCTGTAGTGCGAGGATCGCTGGGCAAAAAAGGGGGACATAATCGAGGGTTGAGTTCATTTCACCCCATTTTTTATTTTTGAGCTCGAGAGAAGGCGATTCCTTGAGGGAATTTCAGAGGAAACTTGTGGGGAACGATTCCTCACTCGAATTTGGTTTTATTGCATTAATCTATTGTAGTTTTCTTAATTTAATCAAGGAAATTGAGTGGGATATGTAGGGAAATGGGGGAAAAGTTCCCCAATCGAATTTCTGAGTTTTGGATGGGTTTTAGACATCAAATTTAGATGATTTTTGTACGAGTGATATCGTGAGTGAATGGGTGTTCAAGGTTGGTAACTTTTACACGATTCTGAGTTGTGGTCCCAGGGAGACTTTCTGGGCATTTTTCCTATTTTCTTGCCCGATAGCTTCGAATTCATTAGCTAAAGTAGTTACTTGTAATTATATTTACATTATGCAATTGATTTGATCAGATTTGGTCCATTTAGAGTTGGATACTCGTGGAAATAACATGGTTTCAGATTGATTTGAGTGGTTCGAGGTAAGTGTCTTGCCTAACCTTGTGTGGGGGAACTTTCCCTTAGGATTTTTCGTTTTGTTTGGTGTATGAGCGTCGTGTACGTGAGGTGACGTGTACGTACACGGGCTAGTTTTGTAGTAACCCCATTTTTCTCTAAACCATAAACTGTTTTCTCTTTCGTTTAACTGCACTACTATGTTTAATTACCTTGTTTAGATTAGGAAAGCATGCCTACATGTTTTGACTGTCTATTTGAAATTATGTGCAACACGTTTAGGGAGATTCCTGTTTTCCTTCGTTGTATTTAGTATAAACTATAAATTTCGATGCTATAACTGTCATTTCATTGTTGAGTTGCATATTTACTTTTGGACTACAGACGTATTCTGAGAGATCCCCCAGCACTGCATTTTTACTTGGGGACTACAGATGTATTTTGGGATTTATTTTGGGACTGCGGAGGTATTCCGGGAGATCCCCCTATATTGCATATTTACTTTGGAACTAGGGATGTATTCTGAGAGATCCCCCACCACTGCATATTTACTTTGGGACTACAGACGTATTCCGAGAGATCCCCCTATACTGCATAATTATTTCGGGACTACGGGACGGTATCCCAAGAGGATTCCGCTGTTGTATTTCCTTTGTTCTGAGCTGAGAGCTTCTCGACTTTTATAACTGTGGACTTCCTTAATTATTTTACTATAGAATATATATTTATATCTCTTACTGCTTTAGTTTATTATATTTACACCGGTGAGGCCCTGACCTGACTTTGTCACTACTCGATCGAGGTTAGGCTTGACACTTACTTGTACCATTATGGTGTACTGATCGGGTCCACGCCTACACTATTGTTGAGTAGCTAGGGTGGCGATGCAGTTTTAACCCAACTAGGTCCGAATAGAATCCATAGGGGGACTAATATTTGGAATTAGGTTTATATCTAAGCTAGATGCGGGTTTTGAATCTAATTACACTTCCACAAGTTTGAATTTGATTTCTACTTCTAACTTTACTCTAAGGATTGCAATAATTGAAACTAAGGACAATATTTTTGTTGTTCTTTTTCAAGTGTTTAAAAGAGACTAGGGTCGTGACTTCTACCTAGGTGGATATCTAACGGGCAGTAAAATCTAGGGCAAGCTTGATTAGTTGGGGTTGTAATATATCTATCACACCAAGTTACTCACTCTACCTCTCAGTAGTTTGAGTGATTTTTCCCAATTTGGCTTTCTCAAGTCCAAATGGGTATCCATGCAAATCCAGTGATATTAGCAAGTCGGGTATTACTATCTCTACGTTTAACCCTTTAATTGGGGCTATCAATTTCTTGAGTTCACACCAACTCCTTGTTAGCCTAGTTTTCCTAGACTTAGTCCTTCTTTGTCAAGTAGAGACTAAGTCATAACGACATGAATCAATGTTTGCAACCATTAATTCTATAGTTCTAGCAAGAACTAGGCTAAATTACCTAACCCATTCACATTGAAGCCCTAAAATCAAATACCCATTAAATATCCACCACTAGGATTGGGTCACAGCCCTAGCTATGGGTTTAGCTACTAATGGAAATAACAGAAATTAAAGATGAAATGAAGATAAAATCCATAATATTAATTTATGGAATGAAAATCTAATGTTAAAAAGTGAATCTAGTACAAACTTTCCCAAAACAGAATATTCAGCCGTCTCAGGTGCTCTTCCAAAAAATAACACGACCTAAAAATGATAAAAAAAAAAATTCTATATACTAAGCTGAAAATATCTGACAAAAATGCCCCTGCGAAGGTTGTGCCGCCGCGTAATTTTGAGTACGAACGTACTCTTGCCTTCGCGGCTGCATAATTCTGATGCGGTCTGCATTCTTCTCTTTTGGATATGGGTTGAGCTGAACTTTTGCGGACCGCATAGTTCTAAGTGCGACCGCGCTCCAGATTATGTGGCCGCTTAAAAGTGATGCGGTCCGCACTTTCTTGAGTTTGGCTTGAAATCAACTCTCTTATTCTTCATCTTGCGGACCGCATAACTTCGATCACGGCCGCACAAGAGTTTTCCGCGGTGGCATATTTCTGCTGCGGTCCGCACTTCTTTCTTTTGCTCAAATTGTAAGCTCTCTTAATCTCATTCATTGCGGTCCATGTAATTTCAATTGTGAACACACAAGGACTTTTGCGGCCACACATTTCTGGTGTGGTCCGCGCTCATCATATAGCCTGAAATTGCAACTCTCTGAATCTCCCTTCCGTGGACCGCTTACTTTTATGGTCGCGCGGTAGCTTTTGTGGCCGCGTAATATTTGTGCGGTCCGCACTTCAAACCTGTTTGCCCAGTCTTGGTTTTTGTTTAACTTTTGGCTCCTTTGTGAGTTGATTTTGATTCCTTTGACTCATTTTGAACAATTCCTTCAAGCAAGCATATTTCATTAGTTTCTGCGAATACCTTCAAGTATTTTTGGCTTAAAACACAAGTAAAAGAGAGCAAATAATATGTTAAAATCCCTACTTATCAACTCCCCTAACCTTAAGTTTTTGCTTGTCCTCAAGCAAATAAGGTAATTCCCACCTTCGCTAGAAAAAAGGATATTTCAGCTGGCCTATGGTGAATCAATCAAGCATCAATTGGGGCTAACAATTATCCTCAACAGAAATGAGTTATCAACAACACCATGTTATGACCTTTTGAGTACCATAGTTCTAATGTGACACTAGATCATCAAGAGTTGACTTAATTCATCAAGGAAGCTCTCTCTATCACGTAGGTCATTGTGGAACCCAAACTCCTCCTCCCCTACTCTCCATGAGCAAATCTCACTTTATAATGTAACACTCAAAACAAGGATTATGAAGAAGTACGCTCATCTCTCTCAAAAGAATGCCACAAGTCCGACTCTAAGTACCATAAGCTTTCCCCTTATGTAAACCACCACTAATGTAAGCTCACTCAACTTGAAATAATATAGGGCTTTTGCATCAATGTAATGAAGGCTTTTGGATCAAAGTGGGACTTATCCGACTATGATGGTTTCATCTTTCCTTAAAAACTTCATTTTCTCTTTTCGGCTCATACTTTCTTAATTATTTGAGTCATTTTCTTCTTCCTTAAGGGAACTAGAGAGACACATTTTCACTCTTTCTTGCTTATGACAATCGTTTTTCTCCTTTTCTGATCACTCCATGCCTTTCATCATTGCTTTCTTCGAATACCTTGAACTTTAACTTTCTTTTTGACATATTTCTTTTTGGCATTTCTTCCTTTTATTTGCCTTTCCTTTTATTCATTTCTTTTTATTATTTGTACCTTTTATAACTTTCAAATTCCTCGTCTCTCCCTCAAACTTGTGCTTTTGCCAATTATTTATCACGAATGCTAAGGAAAGATCGGGTGCCAAGAGAGGGTCGTTATAAAATGGATAAAGGCTTGTAACGTGGCTATTGAATGAAAAAGGGCTTAGACTCAAAGGGGTTGACTATGAATATCACATTGGTAGGCTATATCAGCTTTCTAGTTTCAAATTGGATCAGCCTACAATAATTTTACAAGTCGAGCTACAGTTAGAATTTTGCCTAGACAAGCACTCACGCAAGTTCTAGACTTATTGGCACGGAACTTAGACTTGCAATTCAATACCTCACCTCTCAAGTTGCTGGATTGTTAAAGAGAACAGAGTTGAGGGACCACAACAAGCCTAGCTAAGATTGAAAATCACAAATGGCTCAAAGAAACCACTCGATGATTGTTTTAGTCAATACAAGAGCCTAAGAGGTCACAACTAGAGTTATTCTTTGCCAATCAACTTGTTTCTAACCATAAGGTCGAAGGTAAATGTGTTAGTACCAAGTGAAGCTGCTTGAGACACTTTTATTCATTACTATTATGTACCAAAACATAAAGAAAAGAGGCTCAATCCCTTAGGAAGGCTGTCAATGTTGATACCCAATTTTTCCCATAATATTTTAAAATTGCATACATACCTTCAAAATTATGCATTAATAGCAATCAGTATTTTCCATAATTTTCCTATATTTTTCATTAATGTACCCAACATTTTATTTCCAATAAAAAATTACAAAATTACATCACAAATGATTTCAAAAGCATTTCTTGATTTAATTTATTATTTATGGTCCTATTTAAACCTAATTATTTCATAATCAGCCAAATTGGCACATTTTGGCTATAATTGCAATAACTTTGCAATTATAGCCCAATCACATGATTTTATATCATTTTACCCAAAACTTAGTCATTTGTATTTTTAAAGTACTAAATAACCATTTTAAATTATTTTCTATGCATGAAATCCATTTTTTATGATTGATTAGCTATTTTTATAAATTATTTAATTAATTGAATTGAGTATTTAACAAATAGCCATTTTTCACTTTTAATTCTAGCCTAAATTAAACCAAACCCACCTGATTAAACCAGTCCAAATACCCAGGCCCAACCCACTATCCTACCTGACCCAATTCCCATTAATCTGGATCGTTGATCATTTCTGATCAACGGACCCGAATCATTTTTACTGTCACGACCCAAATTCCTAACTCAGGTCGTGTTGGCGCCCAACAGCGGGGTCAGGCAAGCCAACACTCAACTTACTAAGGTTTCCTTCTTTTCGATGAAACATCTCAACATATACCAAGTGTTAAAGCTTAAAACATCTAATCATAGGGTAATTAACCAGTTTTAGCCAAAAACAATCATAATTAGGCGTGAGCCAATATATACAGACCATAATCCATAGTAACTACTACGTGTGTGCCAGGAACTAGTGTCACAAGTCCTATCGTCATGCTAACAGAATATACCAAAGATGCAATATACAGTCCCACTGTCTGAAAGAAGTAGACGGGGAAATAAGAAAAAGAAGCTCCATGGTGCTGCCAAGGATCGTCAGGTGAAGCAGATCACTGTGAAGTGAGGTCCAACTATAATCAGAATCTAGCTCCGGTCTGATAATCAGATGCACCAGCCTCGGAACCTGTACAATTAAGTATAGAAGCATAACATTAGTACATAACCAAATATGTACCCATTGAGTATCCAGTCTAATCTAGAAGAAGTAGTGACGAGAGGTCGACTTGATACTTACTAGGGTCAAACATGTGATGACCCAAAAAGGGATCATCTTATGTGAATCTAATTTTTGACTATGTTCCGAGGCCCCGAAAGCCTCCGTTAATCTAAACTCGATGTGCATGCGCATCCTGGGCGCGTAGCCGAGAAGCCTTTATGTGAAAACTTGATTAAGAGTTAAATTTATGATAATAAATTGAATAAAGTTAACTTTGGTCAATATTTTTGGTAAACAGACCCGGATCAGTGATCCGACGGTCCCGGAAGGTCCGTAGGAAAATATGGGACTTGGGCGAATTCCCGGAATCAAATTCTGAGGACCCAAGTCCGAGAAATGAATTTTTAAAGAAAATTGTTTTATGAAAAATATTAAAGACTTATGAATATGAACTTTGATGTGAAACCTGTGCTGTCGGGCCCGTATTATGATTTCGGAGCCCGGAACAGGTTCAATATGTGTTATGTAAGTAATCTGTAAAATTTGGTAAGAAACGAACTTGATTTGACAGGTTTCAGACCAAAATGAGAAAATTGGAGTTAATGAAGTTTTGAGGATTTTTAAAGAATTGGAAATTTGGCTTGAAATGTGATTTTATGTTCCCGAAGTCCGAATGAAATTCCGAGACTGGAAATAGTTCCGTTCTGTCATTTATAACTTGTCTGCAAAATTTGAAGTCATTCCGAGTAGATAGGCCGGTTCGGCGCAATGAAGTGAATTCTAGAATTTCAAGTTCTTAAGTTTTGATTCAATTTGGTTTTGGGGTTGAATTCTGAGTTTTGTTGTTGCTATTCAGGTTCCGGAAGTTCGAGCGAGTCCGTATAATGAATACAGACTTGCCGGTGCTTTTGGACAGGGTCTAGAGGGGCTCGGTGGTGTTTTAGACCCCTGGGATCTAAGTTAGAAAAACCAGATTTTCTGCTATCTGGTTTCCTTCTCTGCGATCGCAGAAGGTGGGTTGCGATCACGGAGAAGGATTTTGCTGGGCTGTTGATTGTTCTATGCGATCGCAGATTCCCCTTTGCGATCCCAGAGGTCTGGGTTCCACACCTTCATGATCGCAGCCTTTTATCGCGATCGCATAGAGTCGTGTCTGGGCCAGGTGAGTTTGGTCTTCGCGATCGCAGGACCTCTGCCGCGATCGCAGAGGTTTGGCCAGTTGGCCTTCGCGATCGCAGGACCTCTGCCGCGATCGCAGAGGTTTGGCCAGTTGGCCTTCGCGATCGCAGGACCTCTTCCGCGATCGCAGAGGTCTTACCAGTTGTCCTTCGCGATCGCATTCCCCTTGTCGCTATCGCAGTTAAGGAATCCCTGGGCAGTTTTATAAAATACGGGACTTAGCATTTTTCCTCCATTTTCATCTTCCTCCTCAAGTTTTTAGAGAGCTCTTCAAGGGACCTTCCACCACTGTTATTGAGGTAAGTAAATTCCATAGTTTTACTAGTTTCAAACATTAATTCTTAGTTAAATTCACTATTAAAGATCTAAAACCATAGAATTGGGTAGTAATTTTTAGGGTTCTTGAGGATTTTGTGATTATCCGTTTTAGGCCATGAATTTAAGTAGAAATCACACATTAATGATCCTTAGGCTATGGGTGAGTGATCCCTTCGAGAATTTTCGGAATTTGAACATGCGGGACTGGGGTTGGAATTTGGAAATTCTTCAAGAATAGCGATATTAGTAAATAACTAGAGTAATTTCCCGCATTTTGCATGCATTGATGTTATTGTATACCTTTTGGCTAGTTGCGAGTCCTCGGGTGTAGAGTTCGGAGTTTCGGGCGCAATTGTGGTCCGAGGGGTAGATTCAACACGAGGTGAGTCTCCTTTCTAACCTTGTAAGAGGGAATTGTCCCCATAGGTGATGTATATGCTATGTGTAAATTGTTTATGGGCTACGTACGCGCCAAGTGATGAGAGTGCGTGCGAAGCGGCTATTATTGTTATGTCCAGGTAGTTAGGCCCACATCATGCCTTGTATGCTTTTATCATAATGCCTGATATGTTTTTTTTCTTTTCTTGTAATGTTTTACATGATTTATTGTGACGCCATATGTACTATGAAATTATGTTTTGCATAGTGTTATTCCTCTGAGGCTTTATGGAAAAATTGTTGAATGGCAAGGAATTTGTTATGGAAAGTAAGTATTGAAAGATTATGGGATCGGGCCGTACGCCACGGCAGGTTTGAGAGTGATTATGTCTATATGGGATCGGGCCGTATGCCACGACATAGTTGAAAAAAATTGTGAAATATATGGGATCGGGCCGTACGCCACGGCAATGTTGAGAAAATATGAAATATATGGGATCGGGCCGTACGCCATGTCAGTGTTGAAAAGAAATTGAAATGTATATGGGATCATGCCGTACGCCGCGGCAGTGTTCAAAAGAAATTGAAAGGAATATGGGATCGGGCCGTACGCCACGGCGAGTGTAAAAAATACCTTATGGGAGTAGGCCGTACGCTACGGCGGATGTAAGAGTTTGTGATTATTGTATCGTTCGGTGGTCTTACCCTTGAAAGTGCTTTATTGTTTAGTTCAGTATTTGTTTGGATTTCTGCCCTCTATATATATACTTGTTGCTTATTTCCCTAACATGCTTACTGTATTTCATTATATTTTATCATATGTTATTACTGTTGGACCTTAGTGAGTATCGAGTCGACCTCTCGTCACTACTTCTTCGAGTTTAGGCGGGATACTCACTGGGTACATATTTATTTAATATGTACTCATGCCGCACTTTCTTTTCTTTTCTGTACTTGACTGTACAGGTCTGGAGGCTGGTACGTCTGATTATCAGGCCGGTGCTAGATATTGATAGCGTGGTCATACTTCACGGTGAGCTGCTTTCCCGGCAACTTCCTAGCAGCACCCTGGAGTTCTTTTGTTATATTCTCTGTCCATTTAATTCAGATTGAGACTCTGTATATATTGTAGTCATTGTATATTCAGTAGTTGCCCGTGGCACTTGTGACACTAATTCCTGGCACACACGTGGTGTATATTTGTGGTTGTTGGCTGTACATATGTTATGCGACATGCCTATTGGTTGATTTTCCGCGCTTGTAGTTTTATTTCACATCACCGCCATTATCATGTTTATATCTATGTAAAATTGGTTAAAAGATGAAATTTGCGTATCGGGGAATGGTAACACTTAGTGTTTCTATATTGGCTGGCCTAACCTCGCCGCAGGGCGCCATCGCGACCTGAATCGAGATTTGGGTTGTGACAACGTGGTATCAGAGCACTAGGTTCAGGTAAGTCTCACGAGTCACACGCAGACCCAGTAGAGTCTTGCTGATTGGTACAGAGACGTCTGTACCTATCTTTAGGAGGCTATGGGGTGTTAGGAAACTTCCCTTTATTCATATCCTGTCGTGTAGTCTATGGTGTACTCAAACTTATTCTTCTATTTTCTCACAGATGGTGAGGACGCGTGCATCCAATGGTCCTGGTCCGGGAGAGGCTGTTGCCCCGGCTGCCCAAGGTCGAAGTAGAGGCAGGGGCATAGAACCTACTCGAGGCAGGGGACGAGGGCGTCCTAGAGCTACGCCAGTGGCACCACCAGAGGACCCTATTATGGAGGAGCAGGATGAGGTGCCTCCAGTAGCACCTGCTCCAGTGGATTTCATGACGGGGCCAGGCTTCCAGGAGGTCATGGGCCGTATGCTGAGATTCATGGACACTATGTCCCAGGCTAGTTTATTTCCAGCCGACCCATCTACTTCTCAGGCGGGAGTGGGAGTCCAGACTCCTACCGCTCAGGCCATAGGTCAGGTAGCAGCAGCACGTCATACCCCGGGAACACCGCCTGTGGGAGGGGTTCAGCCCGTAGTAGCAGCCCCAGAGCCCTGGTTAGTCGCAGAGAGTGACCAACAGAAGATGTTGGATAGATGGACCCGACTCCGCCCTCCAGTTATCGGGGGAGAGCAGGGAGAGGATGCTCAGGATTTTATTGATAGGTGCAGGGACAGACTGCACAACATGAGGATTTTGGAGTCCCATGGAGTGGATTTCACCACATTTCAGTTAGAGGGTAGAGCTCGCAGGTGGTAGCAGTCATATATTCTCAGCAGGCCAGCAGATTCTCCTCCTATCACTTGGGATCAGTTCACTCAGCTATTTCTATACAGATACATTCCACCTTCGGAGATAGAGGAGCTACGGGGTCAATTTGAGCGACTAGAGCAGGGGCAGATGTCAGTGACTGATTATGAGGCTAGATTCTCCGAGTTGTATCGCCATGCCCTTATGATATTGCCTACTGATGCCGACAGGGTGCGGCGGTTTGTGATAGGCTTGCATCAAGGTATTAGGGCCTCTATGGCCAGAGAGGTAGAGATGGGTACCCCATACCAGCTTGTAGTCGAGATAGCTCAACGGATTGAGGGTTACCGTGTGAGGAGCACGGAGCAGGGTCAGCCAGGTCAGCAGGACAAGAGGGCCAGGTTCACAGGTGACTTCAGGTTTGCTCCAGCTAGGGGTATATGTCACTTCGGAGGCGGCCAATTCAGTAGGTCTTCATATTAAGCACCTCTACTACCTCTCAAGGGTATTTTAGCGAGGCCTCAGCTCGGCGCTATGCCATAGCGTTCCTATCGTCCCCCAGCTACCCAGGGTGCACCCAGCAGTTATCCCAGTCATTAGAGATCCTCTAGTTCCTATTTCAGTGCCTTACCAGAGGGTTCACACCGCCCTCCGGCTATTCAGGGTTCTTCCTCTTTCGGGCAGCGGGCTATAACACCAGGAGGTTATTTCGAGTGTGGGGAGACGGGTCATACGTGGAGGTTTTGTCCCAGGTATCGGGGCAAGGCAGTGCAGTAGAGTTATCAGCCTAGGAGTTCAACATCAGCAGCCCGGCTGCCTCGAGGTCGAGGACAAGTCGGCAGGGGTCGTCCTAGAGGGGGAGGCCATTCAGGAGGAGGTCAGTTAGTTCCTGTTCACTCTGGGGGAGTTTAGCCTTCAGGAGCCTCAACCAGATTTTATGCCATTCCGTCCAGATCTGATGCAGTGGCCTCACGCCATAATCACATGTATTATCTCAGTATGTGGTAGGGAGGCTTCGGTACTATTTGATCCAGGATCCATGTATTCATATGTTTCCGTACTATTTTCTCATTTTATGGATACCCCTCGCGAGTCCTTGTGTTCTCCTATATATGTGTCCACTCCTGTGGGTGATTCGGTGGTGGTAGACCGAGTCTACCGATCTTGTGCGGTCACTTTCTGCGGTTTCGATACCAGGGCAGATCTTTTATTGCTGGATATGAATTATTTTGAGGTTATCCTAGGTATGGATTGGCTATCTCCTTATAATGTTGTGTTAGATTTCCATGCCAAGATAGTTACTTTAGTCATGCTTGAGTCGCCTAGACTAGAATGGAGAGGTTCTTCCGTTAGTGCCTCCAGCCGAGTTATTTCCTTTATAAAGGCTCGGCATATGGTCGAGAAGGGTTGTTTGGCTTACCTTGCTTATGTGCGGGACACCACCACCGAGTCTCCTACCATTGATTCATTTCCTGTTGTTCGAGAGTTTCCAGATGTGTTTCCTTCAAATCTTCCAGGCATGCCTCCAGATCGAGATATTGACTTTTGTATTTATTTGGCTCCAGATACTCAGCCTATTTCCATTCCCCCTTATCGTATGGCTCCTAAGGAGATGAAGGAATTGAAGGAGCAGCTTGAGGAGTTTTTGGCCAAGGGGTTTATTAGGCCGAGTGTGTCGTCGTGGGGTGCACCAGTCCTATTTGTGAAAAAGAAAGATGGGTCTATGCGGATGTGTATTGACTACCGCCAGCTGAATAAAGTGACCATCAAGAACAAGTATCCTCTGCCGCGCATTGATGATTTGTTTGATCAGCTACAGGGTGCTCGTGTGTTCTCTTAGATTGATCCGAGGTTTGGTTATCACCAGTTGAAGATTCGGGCTTCTGATGTCCCGAAGATTGCATTTCGCACCCGATATGGCCACTATGAGTTCTTAGTGATGTCCTTTGGCTTAACTAATGCCCCAGCAACATTTATGGACTTGATGAATAGGGTATTCAGGCCGTATATTGACTCCTTCGTTATTGTTTTCATTGATGATATATTGATCTACTCACGGAGCCTGGGAGAGCACGAGCAGAATTTGAGAGTTGTGCTTCAGACCTTGCGAGAACGGAAGCTATATGCTAAGTTCTCCAAGTGTGAGTTTTGGTTAGAATCTGTGGCATTTCTGGGGCACATGGTGTCCAGTGAAGGTATCGAGGTTGATCCGCAGAAGATTGAGGCAGTTAAGAGTAGGCCACATCCTACTTCAGCTTCAGAGATCGGGAGTTTTCTGGGTTTAGCAGGTTACTACTGTTGGTTCGTTGAGGGATTCTCTTCTATGTCCGCTCCATTGACTAGATTGACTCAGAAGAATGCTATGTTTCAGTGGTCCGACGATTGTGAGGCGAGCTTTCAGAAGCTCAAATCAGCATTGACTTCAGCACTAGTTTTATCATTGCCTTCTGAGTCCGGAGTGTATATAGTGTACTGCGACACTTCACGCATCGGGTTGGGATGTGTGTTGATGCAGGATGACAGGGTTACTGCTTATGCTTCGCGTCAGCTGAAGGTTCATGAAAAGAATTACCATGTGCAGGATTTGGAGTTGGCGGCGATTGTTCATGCTTTGAAAATATGGCGGCATTATTTGTACGGTGTATCTTGTGCGGTCTTTACTGACCACCGCAACCTGCAGTACCTGCTTAAGCAGAGGGACCTTAATTTGAGGCAGCGAAGGTGGCTTGAGTTATTGAAGGATTATGATCTCACTATTTTGTATCATCCGGGCAAGGCAAATGTAGTAGCAGATGCTTTGAGCAGGAGGGCAGCGAGTATGGGTAGCTTGGCCTACATTGCAGCTGAGGAGAGATCTTTAGCCTTGGACATTCAATCCTTGGCCAATCGCCTTGTGAGATTGGACCTTTCAGAGACTAGTCGAGTTTTGGCTCATGTAGTTGCTCAGTCTTCATTGTTGGGGGAGATCAAGGCTCGACAGTTTGATGATCCATGCCTTGCAGAGCTTCGGGATGCGGTGGTCCAGGGCAGGGCCAAGGAGGTTACTTTAGGCGAGGACGGTGTTCTGCGGCTCCAAGGGCGATTGTGTGTTCCTGATGTTGATGGTCTGAGGGAAAGGATTCTAGCAGAGGCGCATAGTTCTCGATACTCTATTCACCTAGGAGCGACGAAGATGTAACGTGATTTGAGGCAGCACTACTGGTGGAGGCGGATCAAGAAGGACATTGTTCAGTATGTGGCCAGGTGTCTTAACTGTCACCAGGTTAAGTACGAGCACCAGAGGCCAGGAGGCCTATTTCAGCGGATGCCCATTCCTGAGTGGAAATGGGAGCGCATCACCATGGATTTTGTGGTTGGGTTGCCTCGGACTTTGCGGAAGGTTGACGTGGTTTGGGTCATTGTGGATAGATTGACCAAATCGGCGCATTTCATTCTTGTGTCTACTACTTATACTACGGAGAGGCTGGCCCAGATTTATGTTCGAGAGATAGTTCGGTTGCACGGGGTGCTAGTGTCCATTATATCAGATCGAGGTCCTCAGTTCACCTCGCACTTCAGGAGAGCATTGCACAGTGAGATGGGCACTCAGATAGATCTCAGCTTAGTATTTCACCCTCAAACTGATGGTCAGTCGGAGCGTACAGTTCAGATTTTGGAGGATAAGCTCAGGGCTTGTGTGATTGATTTTGGCGGTCAATGGGACCAGTTCTTGCCTTTGGCAGAGTTTGCATACAATAACAGTTATCAGTCCAACATTGAGATGGCTCCATTCGAGGCTTTATATGGTCGGCGATGTCGTTATTCAATTGGGTGGTTTGAGCATGGCGAGGCCAAGCTATATGGTACCGATCTGGTGAGAGATGCCTTGGAAAAGGTGAAGATTATTCAGGAATGGCTCCGTACAGCACAGTCTAGGCAGAAGAGCTACGCGGATCAGCTAGCGCGTGATGTGGCATTTATGGAGGGAGATAAGGTTATGTTGAATATTTCGCCGATGAAGGGCGTTATGAGATTCGGGAAGAAGGGCAAGCTGAGCCCCAGTTTTATAGGCCCTTTCGAGGTGTTGAGGCGAATCAGGGAGGTTGCTTATGAGCTCGCTTTACCTCCCGCCTTATCGAGAGTTCATCCGGTATTTCATGTATACATGCTTCGGAGATATCATGTCGATTTCTCTCACGTGATTGATTTCAGCACTATTCAGTTAGATGAGAAGTTGGGTTTCGAGGAGGAGCCAGTTGCTATTATTGATGGCAGGACCGCCAATTGAGGTCTAAGAGAATTTCTGCCGAAAAGGTCCAGTGGAGGGGCCAACCAGTCGATGAGGTGACCTGGGAGTCTGAGGAGGACATGCGGAGCAGGTATCTACAGCTATTCGGCACTTCAGGTACGATTCTATGTTCGTTCGAGGACGAACGTTTGTTTTAGAGGGGGAGATTGTGATGACCCAAAAAGGGGTCATCTTATGTGAATCTAATTTTTGACTATGTTCCGAGGCCCCGAAATCCTCCATTAATCTTATCTCGATGTGCGTGCGCAGCCGGGAAGCCTTTATGTGAAAACTTGATTAAGAGTTAAATTTATGATAATTAATTGAATAAAGTTGACTTTGGTTAATATTTTTGGTAAACAGACTAGGATCCATGATCCGACGGTCCCGCAAGGTCCGTAGGAAAATATGGGACTTGGGCGAATGCCCGGAATCAAATTCCGAGGACCCAAGTCCGAGAAATAAATTTTTAAAGAAAATTGTTTTATGAAAAATATTAAAGACTTATGAACATGAACCTTGATGTGAAACCTGTGCTGCCGGGCCCGTATTATGATTTTAGAGCCCGGAACAGGTTCAATATGTGTTATGTAAGTAATCTGTGAAATTTGGTAAGAAACGGACTTGATTTGACGGGTTTCGGACCAAAATGAGAAAATTGGAGTTAATGAAGTTTTGAGGATTTTTATAGAATTGGAAATTTGGCTTGAAATGTGATTTTATTCTCCCGAGGTCCGAATGAAATTCCGAGACCGGGAATAGTTCCTTTATGTCATTTATAACTTGTCTGCAAAATTTGAAGTCATTCCGAGTAGTATAGGCCGGTTCGGCGCATTGAAGTGAATTCTAGAATTTCAAGTTCTTAAGTTTTGATTCAATTTGGTTTTGGGGTTGAATTCTGAGTTTCGTTGTTGCTATTCAGGTTCCGGAAGTTCGAGCGAGTCCGTATCATGAATACAGACTTGGCGGTGCTTTTGGACAGGGTCCCGAAGGGCTCGGGGGTGTTTTAGACCCCCGGGAGCTAACTTAGAAAAACCAGATTTTCTGCTATCTGGTTTCCTTCTCTGCGATCGCAGAAGGTGGATTGAGATCGCGGAGAAGGATTTGCTGGGCTGTTGATTGTTCTCTGCGATCGCAACTTGCCCTTTGCGATCGCATAGAGTCGCGTCTGGGCCGGGTGAGTTTGTTCTTCGCGATCGCAGTACCTCTGCCGCGATCCCAGAAGTATGGCCAGTTGTCCTTCGCGATCGCTGGACCTCTGCCGCGATCGCAGAAGTATGGCCAGTTGGCCTTCGCGATCGCATGCCCCTTCGCGATCCCTAGGCAGTTTTATAAAATACGGGACTTAGCAGTTTTCCTCCATTTTTATCTTCCTCCTCAAGTTTTTAGAGAGCTCTTCAAGGGATCTTCCACCACTGTTATTGAGGTAAGTAAATTCCATAGTTTTACTAGTTTCAAACATTAATTCTTAGTTAAATTCACTATTAAATTATCTAAAACCATAGAATTAGGTAGTAATTTTTAGGGTTCTTGAGGATTTTGTGATTATCCGTTTTAGGCCATGAATTTAAGTAGAAATCACACATTAATGATCCTTAGGCTATGGGTGAGTGATCCCTTCGAGAATTTTCGGAATTTGAACATGCGGGACCGGGGTTGGAATTTGGAAATTCTTCAAGAATAGCGATTTCAGTAAATAACTAGAGTAATTCCCTCCATTGTGCATGCATTGATGTTATTGTATACCTTTTGGCTAGTTGCGAGTCCTCGGGTGTAATGTTCGGAGTTTCGAGCGCAATTGTGGTCCGAGGGGTAGATTCGACACTAGGTGAGTCTCCTTTCTAACCTTGTAAGAGGGAATTGTCCCCATAGGTGATGTATATGCTATGTGTAAATTGTTTGGGGGCTAAGTACGCGCCAAGTGACGAGAGTCTGTGCGTAGCGGCTATTATTGTTATGTCCAGGTAGTTAGGCCCACATCATGCCTTGTATGCTTTTATCGTAATGCCTGATATGTTTTTTTTTCTTTTCTTGTAATATTTTATATGATTTATTGTGACACCATATGTACTATGAAATTATGTTTTGCATAGTGTTATTCCTATGAGGATTTATGGAAAAATTGTTGAATGGAAAGGAATTTGTTATGGAAAGTAAGTATTGAAAGATTATGGGATCGGGCCGTACGCCACGACAGGTTTGAGAGTGATTATGTCTATATGGGATCGGGTCGTACGCCACGACAGTGTTGAAAGTAACTGAATATATATGGGATCGTGCCGTACGCCACGACAGTGTTGAGAAATTATGAAATATATGGGATCGGGCCGTACGCCACGGCAGTGTTGAAAAGAAATTGAAATGAATATGGGATCGGGCCGTACGCCACAGCAGTGTTGAAAATAAATTGAAATGAATATGGGATCGGGCCGTACGCCACAACGAGTGTAGAAGATACCTTATGGTAGTGGGCCGTACGCCACGGCGGATCAAAGAATTTGTGATTATTGTATCATTCGGTGGTCTTACCCTTGAAAGTGCTTTATTGTTTAGTTCAGTATTTGTTTGGATTTCTGCCCTTGATATATATACTTGTTGCTTATTTACCTGATATGCTTATTGTATTTCATTATATTTTATCATATGTTATTACTGTTGGACCTTAGTGAGTATCGAGTTGACCTCTCGTCACTACTTCTTCGAGTTTAGGCGGGATACTCACTGGGTACATATTTATTTAATATGTACTCATGCTGCACTTTCTTTTTTTTCTGTACTTGACTGTACAGGTCCGGAGGCTGGTACGTCTGATTATCAGGCCGGTGCTAGATATTGATAGCGTGGTCATACTTCACGGTGAGCTGCTTTCCCGGCGACTTCCTAGCAGCACCCTGGAGTTCATTTATTATATTCTCTGTCCATTTCATTCAGACTGAGACCCTGTATATATTGTAGTCATTGTATATTCAGTAGTTGCCCGTGGCACTCGTGACACTAGTTCCTGGCACACACGTGGTGTATATTTTGGGTTGTTGGTTGTACATATGTTATGCGACATGCCTATTGGTTGATTTTCCGCGCTTGTTGTTTTATTTCATATCACCGCCATTATCATGTTTAGATCTGTGTAAAATTGGTTAAAAGATGAAATTTGCGTATCGGGGAATGGTAACACTTAGTGTTTCTATATTGGCTGGCCTAACCTCGCCGTTGGGCGCCATCGCGACCTGAATCGAGATTTGGGTCGTGAAAAAACAATATTAAATATGTATATACGGGCGAAACAATAATAGCAGAAATGAACAATAACAGAGAAATGAGCCGTCAAATACCATTCTCTAGTACCCTCGTACTACCTCTTTCCATGGTATACAAGTTGTTCAACCCTCTTTTTCCCCAAAATCAACAGTTCAATTACAGGGCTCCTCATAATCTATTAGAACAAATAACAGACCGTGAACGTACGACCAGTACGACGTGAAAAGTAAATGTGCACTGCCGAGGGTCGAATGACCCGAACAATAGATTCATCTATCTGCCCCGCTCGTGAATCAAACATGTGATGCAGTTATCGTAATAATAGGGCTGCCTGCTCGCGAATCATTCATGCGACTCGGGTTCCCGTATACATATAAAAATTACATATTAATGATCCTTAGGCTATGGGTGAGTGTTATCTTTGAATATTTCCGGAATCCGAGCATGTGGTCCCGGAGGTGTATTTTGGGATTTCTTCAAGAATAGTGAATTTACTAAATAAGTTGGAGAATTTCCATACCTTGAGCATGCATTGACATATTTATATACATTTGACTAGTTTCGAGTCCTCGGGTGTAAAGTGTGGAGTTCGGGCGCGTTCTTGGCCGAGAAGTAGATTCTACGCGAGGTGAGTCTCCTTTCCAACCTTGTAAGAGAGAATTATCCCCATAGGTAATTGTAAACGATTGAATTTGTCCTTATTTACGGGGGCTACGTACGCGCAAAGTGACGAGAGTCCGTGCGTAGCTACTACTTTGTTGTGTCGGGTAGAATTTAGGATTTCACAAGCATGCCTCTATGTGCCTTACCTGCATCTTTACTTGTGTTCCTGGTTGATTAAATATTGTTACTTGGCCCTTCCAGGTTGATCGTTATCTTTATGTACTGATGCTCCATGTCTACTTGCTTTCCATAAATGTTATTCCTGTCTAGATTCATTAAATCATATTATTGATAACGAGCCTAGTGAGTAACACGTCCACCTCTCGTCACTACTTCTTCGAGTTTAGACGGGATACTCACTGTGTACATATTTGTTTATATGTACTCTTGCTACACTTCTGTACTTAATTGTACAGGTTCTGAGGTTGTTGCACCTGGTCACCATTCGGGTCTTCGTCGATGAGAGTACTACCGGGATTTGACTGCATGGTGTGCTGCTCTTCCTAGCGTTCTGCAGCGGAACTGTGGAGTTTCTATTACTTTTGGGATATTTCTGTCTACCCCTTTTCAGACAGTTGTACATTTATTTTGTCTATTTTTATATTCCACTAGTCGCCTGTGGATTTGTGAAACTAGGTCTTGGCACACAAAGTTGATTCACTAGTATTATACTACTCTGTTATATGCTGGCAAACGATTTTTGAGTAACTTTAAATTACATTGTCTCACTTCCTCACTTTCATTTAAAAACTGCTTAAATTAAAGCTGGATAAGTATTTGAACATCTCATTTGTTTAAGTAATTTCGTTAGTAACTAGTGTTGGCTTGCCTGACTTCGGTGTTGGGCGCCATCACGACCTGAGTAGGAATTTGGGTCGTGACAACATGGTATCAGAGCTAGGTTCACGTAGGTCTCACAAGTCACAGGCAAACCTAGTAGAGTCTTGCGGATCGATACGGAGACGTCTGTATTTATCGTCGGGAGGCTACAGGGTGTTAGGAAAACCTCTCTTTATTCTTATTCTATTGTGCAATCGATGGTCTAACTAAATCTCGCTCTTCTATTCTCTCACATACGGTGAGGACTCGTACAGCTGATATTCCAGGCCCGAGAGATGTTGCTACCCTCGTAGTCCCAGGCCGTGGCAGAGGGCGGGGGAGGGCACCGGCCCGAGGTAGGGGACGAGGGCGTCTCAGAGTTACCCCATTAGCACCCCCAGAGGACCCTATCCCTGAGGAGCGGGGTGAGGTGCCCCCAACATTTCCAGCTCTGATGGATTTCACGATAGCACCGGGCTTCTAGGAGGTTATGGGCCGTATGATGCGGTTCATGGATACCATGACTCATGATGGTTTATTTCCAGCAGATCCTGCTACATCTCAGGCGGGAGGGGGAGTTCAGACCCCTACCACCCAGGCCGCAGGTCATGCAACAACGGTATATCAGACTCCGGGTACTCTGCCCCCGGGTGGAGCACAACTAGCAGTAGCACCTGAGCTTAGACCAGCTGCGGACAGTGATCCGCAGAAGTTACTTGATAGATGGACTCGATTGCACCCTCCTGTCTTCGGAGGTGAGAGGGGCGAGTATGCCCAGGACTTTATTGATAGGTGCAGGGACAGATTGCACAACATGAGGATTTTGGAGTCCCACGGAGTTGATTTCACTACTTTTCAGCTAGAGGGTAGGGCCCGCAGATTGTGGAAGTCATTCATCATGGGTAGGCCCGCAGTTTCCCTTCCTCTCTCATGGGAGCAGTTCACTCAGCTGTTCCTGGACAGGTATATTCCACCCTCTGAGAGGGAAACGCTGCGGTATCAGTTTGAA
This sequence comes from Nicotiana undulata, assembly GCA_005239495.1. NCBI lineage: Eukaryota > Viridiplantae > Streptophyta > Magnoliopsida > Solanales > Solanaceae > Nicotiana > Nicotiana undulata. Next base: position 25,322 of record ML289280.1, read on the forward strand.
CAGCTGGAACAGGGACATATGACAGTGACGGATTACGAGGCCAGGTTTTCAGAGTTGTCCCGTCATGCCCTCATGATTCTTCCTATGGATGCTTAGAGAGTGCAGATATTTGTAGCTGGGCTGCACTCAGGTATTAGGGCCAACATAGCCCGAGAGGTGGAGATGGGTACTCCTTATCAGCTTATGGTCGAGATAGCTCGCCGTATCAAGGGTTACCGATCGAGGGGCAGAGAGCAGGGTCAGCATGATAAAAGGGCTAGATTTTCGGGAGATTTCAGAGGCGCCCCAGGCAGGGGCAGGGGTCAGTTCAGTAGAGGCCAGCCTAGCAGACCTCCATACTCAGCTCCTCTACCACCTCCCCATGGTGTTCCAGTGAGGCCTTACTTCAGTTCCATGCCAGAGAGTTCTTACCGCCCACCAGCCATTCAGGGTTCCTCCGGCGGGTATTCAGGTCATAAAGGTTCTCCCAGTCCTTACTTTAGTGCTATGCCAGAGGTTTCTCACAGTCCCCCAGCTATTCAGGGTTTTTCTTCTTCAGGGCAGCAGGCCATGCCTCCAGTGAGATGCTATGAGTGTGGGGATTCAGGCTAGATGAGGAGGACTTGTCCCAGACTTTGGGGCAAGGCTATTCAGCAGAGGTATCAGCCTACATACTCAACACCGGTGCTCCGTCCACCTAGAGGTGGAGGACAGGCAGGTAGAGGTCGTCCCAGAGGTTGAGGCCAGCCGGGGGGAGCCTAGCTAGCTCCTATTACATTCAGCGGAGGTCAGTCTTCAGGTACTCCAGCCAGATTCTATGCTATTCCGGCCCGAGCAGATGCAGTGGCCTCAGATGCCGTGATCACAGGTACTATTTCAGTATGTGGTAGGGAGGCATCAATGATATTTGATCCAGGATCTACTTATTCTTATGTGTCAGGCTTATTTGCTTGTTTTCTGGATATTCCTTGCGAGTCCTTGGGTTCTCCTATATGTGTGTCCACTCCTGTTGGCGATTCTGTGGTGGTAGACCGGGTCTATTGGTTTTGTGTGATCACCTTTTGTGGGTTCGAGACTAGAGCAGACCTTCTATTGCTCGACATGTTGGATTTCGAGATTATCTTAGGCATGGATTGGCTATCTCCTCATCATGCTATCTTGGATTTCCATGTCAAGACGGTTACTTTGGCCATGCCCAAGTTTCCTAGGCTAGAATGGAGAGGTTCCTCAGTTAGTGCGGCCAGTAGAGTTATTTCCTTTGTGAAGGCTCGACATATGGTCGAGAAGGGTTGTTTGGCATATCTTGCTTATGTGCGGGACACCACCCCGAGCTTCCGACGATTGATCCAGTGCCAGTTGTTCGAGAGTTTGCGGATGTCTTTCCATTAGACCTTCCAGGCATGCCACCGGATTGAGATATTGATTTTTGTATTGATGTAGCTCCAGGCACTCAACCTATTTCTATTCCCCCGTACCGTATGGATCCAAAGGAGTTGAAGGAGCAGCTTGAGGCGTTGTTGGCTAAGGGGTTTATCAGAACGAGTGTGTCGTCGTGGGGTACTCCAGTTCTATTTGTAAAGAATAAAGATGGGTCTATGCGGATGTGTATCTATTACCGCCAGTTGAACAAGGTAACTATTAAGAACAAGTATCCATTACCGCGCATCGATGATTTGTTAGACCAGCTGAAGGGTGCCAGGGTATTTTCTAAAATTGACTTGAGATCGGGGTATCATCAGCTGAAGTTTCGGGCTTCGGATGTTCCGAAGACTGCTTTTCGTACGAGATATAGCCATTATGAGTTCCTAGTGATGTCCTTCGACTTGACTAATGCCCCGGCATCATTTATGGACTTGATGAACATGGTGTTGAGGCCGTATATTGATTCCTTTGTCATCGTCTTCATTGATGACATTTTGATTTACTCACGTAGCATGGGAGAGCACGAGCAACATTTGAGAGTTGTGCTCCAGACCTTGCGAGAAAAGAAGCTATATGCTAAGTTCTCCAAGTTTGAGTTTTGGTTGGACTCCGTGGCATTCTCGGGGCATGTGGTATCTGGAGAGGGAATCAAGGTTGATCCTAAGAAGATTGAGGCAGTTAAGAGTTGGCCACGTCCTACTTCTGTGACAGAGATAAGGAGTTTCTTGGGTCTAGCAGGATACTACCGGCGATTTGTGGAACACTTTTTATCCATTTCATCCCCATGGACTAGATTGACTCAGAAGAACGCTCCTTTTCGATGGTCTGACGAGTGTGAAGCGAGCTTTCAGAAGCTCAAGACTAGATTGACTTCATCACCAGTTCTAGTATTGCCTTCCAGTTCGGGGATGTATACGGTGTATTGCAATGCTTCACGCGTTGGCTTGGGGTCTGTATTGATGCAGGAAGGGAGAGTTATTGCTTATGCTTCGCGCCAGCTGAAGGTTCATGAGAAGAATTACCCTGTACACGATTTGGAGTTGGCGGCGATTGTTCATGCTCTTAAGATTTGGAGGCATTACTTATATGGGGTGTCTTGTGAGATTTATACAGACCACCACAGCTTGCAGCACTTGTTCAAGCAGAGGGATCTTAATTTGAGGCAGTGCAAGTGGCTTGAGTTACTAAAGGATTACGACATCACCCTTCTCTATCATCGGGGCAAGGCGAATGTAGTAGCAGATTCTTTGAGTAGGAAGGCGGAGAGTATGGGTAGCTTGGCCCATATTGCAGTAGAGGAGAGACCGCTAGCCTTGGACATTCAGTCCTTGGCCAATCGCTTGGTGAGATTAGATCTTTCAAAGCCTCGTCGAGTTCTAGCTTATGTGGGTGCTCAGTCTTCATTATTGGGGGAGATTAAGGCTCGACAGTATGATGACCATGTCAGGCAGAACTACGGGAGACAGTGGTTCAGGGTGGTGCCAAGGAGGTTACTATTGGCGAGGATGGTGTTCTGAGACTTCAAGGTCGATTGTGTGTTCCTAATGTTGATGGCTTGAGGTAGAGGATTCTAGAGGAGGCACACAGTTCGCGGTATTCCGTTCATCCTGGTGCTACGAAGATGTATCTTGATTTGAAGCAGCATTTCTGGTGGAGACGGATGAAGAGGGACATTGTGGAGTATGTGGCTAGGTGTCTTAATTGCCAGCAGGTTAAATATGAGCACCAGAGTCCAGGGAGCCTACTTCAGCAGATGCCCATTCCTGAGTGGAAGTGGGAGCACATTACTATCGAGTTCGCGGTTGGATTGCCTCGGACGTTGCCGAAGGTTGACGCGGTTTGCGTTATTGTGGAAAGATTAACCACATCCGCGCATTTCATCCCCGTGGCTACTACTTATACTTCCGAGAGGTTGGCCCAGATCTACATTCGGGAGATAGTCTGGTTGTACGGTGTACTGGTGTCCATTATATCAGATCGAGGTTCTCAGTTCACCTCGCATTTCTGGAGAGCATTGCACAGAGAGATGGGTACTCAAATAGATCTCATCACAACATTTCATCCACAGACTGATGGTCAGTCGGAGCGTACAGTTCAGATATTGGAGGACATGCTCAGAGCATGTGCGCTTGACTTTGGAGGCTAGCGGGACCAGTTCTTGCCTTTGGCCGAGTTTGCTTACAATAATAGTTATCAGTCCAACATCGAGATGGCTCCATTTGAGGCTTTATATGGTCGGATATGTCGTTCTCCAATCGGGTGGTTTGAGCCTGGTGAGGCTGAGTTATATGGTATAGACCTGGTGAGAGATGCTTTATAGAAGGTGAAGTTAATTCAGGAGAGGCTCCGCACAGCACAGTCAAGACAGAAGAGTTACCCGGATCAGATGGCACGTGATCTGTCGTTTATGGAAGGAGATAAGCTTTTGCTGAAGGTTTCGCCGATGAAGGGTATTATGACATTTAGGAAGAAGGGCAAGCTGAGCCCGAGGTTCATAGGTCCTTTCGAGGTGTTGAGGCGAGTTGGAGAGGTTGCTTATGAGCTTGCTCTACCTCCCAGCTTATTAGGATTCCATCCGGTATTCCATGTATCCATGCTCCGGAGATACCACGCCTACTTCACTCACGTTGTTTATTTCAGTACTATTCAGTTGGATGAGAGGTTGGGCTACGAGGAGGAGCCAGTTGCTATTATTGATAGGAAGGACCGCCAGTTGAGATCTAACAGAATTTCTGCTATAAAGGTCCAGTGGCGGGGTCAACCGATCGAGGAGGCGACTTGGGAGTCTGATGAGGACATGCGGAGCAGATATCCACACTTATTCAGAAATTCAGGTATGATTCTAGACCCGTTCGAGGACGAACGTTTGTTTAAGAGGTGGAGAATGTAACGACCCGACCGGTCATTTTTTGTATTCAGATGCCGATCCCCCAAATAATACTTCCCGTAGCATCTTATCGTGATTTGTGACTTCCGGGGACGGGTGGTTCGGGATTTGGAAGTGTTTGGAATAGTATAGGAACACTTGGTTCCTTAAGGTTGGCTTTTAAAGCCAAGTTTTACTTCGGTCAACATTTTGAGTAAACGACATTGGAATCGAGTTTCGACGATTCCAGTAGCTTTGTATGATGATTTCGGACTTGTACATATGTCCGGAACGGGTTTTGGATGACCCGGGAGCATTTCGAGCCAAATAGAGAAATACAGTTTCCTTAAGTTTTAAATTTGGGTTTGGAACGTGATTTTATGTTATCGAGGTCCGAACAGAATTACGAGACTGGGAATAGTTCCGTTATGTCATTCATGACTTGCCTGCAAAATTTGGTGTCATTCCGAGTAGTATAGGTCGGCTCGGCGCATTGAAACCTAATTCAAGAACTTAGAAATTCTTAAGTTTGATCCTAGGGGTTTTGAGGGGTGATTTTGAGATTTAGCGTTGTTTCGGGTGTTCTGAAGGCTCGAGCGAGTCTGTATTATGATTTAGGACTTGTTGGTTTAATTGGACAGGGTCTCGGGTAGTCCCAGGTGTCTCCCAGACACCACACGAGGCCAAAAACAAACTGAAAATGCAGCTGGTGCACCTGATCTGGTGTGACTGCAGGTGCGGATTTAATTCCGCAGGAGCGGAACCGCAGGTGCGGTCTCCAGCTCCGCAGGTCTGGGCCCAGTCTTTCCCGTCCAACTCCGCAGGTGCGAGCCCCAGCTCGCATGCGCGAGACCGCAGGTGCGGTCCTTGAGCCGCAGCTGCGGAACCCCTGTAGGCCAGGCAGTGCACTTTCACTTAAACACTGGATTTCCTTCATTTTTTCCATTTTACACCTCCATTGAATACTTGAGAGCTTGGGAAGAACTCTCCACAACCTAGCTACTAAGAGGTAAGTAAATTCTATTTAAATGTTAGATTTTTACACCAAAACTTAGGTAGATTAACATCTAAATAGTGGAAATCATAGGGGATAAAGTGAAAACCTAGGGTTGATGAACTTTAGGGAATTTCACCACTTTTCTACCATGAAATCATATAAAAATTACATATTAATGATCCCTAGTCTATGGGTAAGTGTTATATTCGAAAATTTCCGGAATCCAAGCATGTGGGTCCGGGGGTGTATTTTGGGATTTCTTCAAGAATAGTGAATTTACTAAATAAGTAGGAGAATTTCCATACCTTGAGCATGAATTGACATATTTCTATATCATTTGACTAGTTTCGAGTCTCCGGTGTAAAGTGTGGAGTTTCGGGCGTGTTCTTGGCCGGGAAGTATATTCTACGCGAGGTGAGTCTCCTTTCCAACCTTGTAAGAGGGAATTGTCCCCATAGGTAAATGTAAACTATTGAATTTGTCCTTATTTGCGGGGGCTACGTACGCGCAAAGTGACGAGAGTCCGTGCGTAACTACTACTTTGTTGTGTCGGGTAGAATTTAGGATTTCACAAGCATGCCTCTATGTGCCTTACCTGCATCTTTACTTGTGTTCCTGGTTTCTTATTATCCTTGAAATTTACATGATAATTTCGGAAGCTATGTGTAAGTTTAAGTGCTTAAATCCCTGAATTTAAGAATAATCCATGATAAATTCCTGAATTTCCTAATAATTCTGTGTATATCTACGAGCACCCGTGTCGCGTGTATAATTCCTGAGCGGGGTAGCCTTATATTTATGTCAACCGCGTCGCATGATCGATTGGCGAGCGGGGTAATAGATGCATCTATGGTTCGTGCCGCTCGACTCTCGGCAGTGCACATTTAAATTTCTGCGTCGCTTCGGCCGTACGCCTCGGTATATTATATGCTATGTGCTTGATTGAGAGTCTTATTATTATTCTTACCAATTCAATTGTTCTGTGGGAAAGAAACTTGTGATTTTTATTAAATATTGTTACTTGGCCCTTGCAGGTTGATCATTATCTTTATGTACTGATGCTCCATGTCTACTTGCTTTCCATAAATGTTATTCCTGTCTAGATTCATTAAATCATATTATTGATAACGACCCTATTGAGTAACACGTCTACCTCTCGTCACTACTTCTTCGAGTTTAGACGGGATACTCACTGGGTATATATTTGTTTATATGTACTCATGCTACACTTATGTACTTAATTGTACAGGTTCTGAGGTTGTTGCACCTGGTCACCATTCGGGTGTTCGTCCATGAGAGTACTACCGGGATTTGACTACATGGTGAGCTGCTCTTCCTGGCGTTCTGCAACGGCACTGTGGAGTTTCTACAACTTTTAGGATATTTCTGTCTACCCCCTTTCATATAGTTGTACATTCGTTTTGTCTATTTGTATATTCCACTAGTCGCCTGTGGACTTGTGAAACTAGGTCTTGGCACACATAGTTGATTCACTAGTATTATACTACTCTGTTTTATGCTAGCAAACGATTTTTGAGTTACTTTAAATTACATTGCCTCACTTCCTCACTTTCATTTAAAGACTGCTTAAATTAAAGCTGGATAAGTATTTGAACATCTCATTTGTTTAAGTAATTTCGTTAGTAACTAGTGTTGGCTTGCCTGACTTCGGTGTTGGGCGCCATCACGACCTGAGTAGGAATTTGGGTCGTGACAATACCCTTCATCGGCGAAACCTTCAACAGAACCCTATCTCCCTCCATGTATGACACATCACGCGCCCTTTGATCCGCGTAACTCTTCTGTCTGGACTGTGCTGTGCGGAGCCTCTCCTGAATCAACTTCACCCTCTCCAAAGCATCCCTCACTAGGTCGGTGCCATATAACTTAGCTTTGCCAGGCTTAAACCACCCGATAAGAGAACGACATCGCCGACCATACAAGGCCTCAAATGGAGCCATCTCGATGCTGGACTGATAACTATTATTGTAAGCAAACTCGGCCAAAGCCAAGAACTGGTCTGTGAAGACCCAAAAGGTCATCCTAGGTAATTCCAGCTAAATCTGTGTTTCGAGGCCTCGAAAGCCTCCGTTAATCTCACCTCGATATGCGTGTGCAGCCCGGGCAGGTAGCCGGGAAGCTTCCATGTGAAAAGTTGTTAAAGATGGGATTTTGAATCGAATAATTGAATAAAGTTGACTTTGGTCGACATTCTTGGTAAATGGACCCGGACCCGTGATGTGACGGTCCCAGAAGGTCCGTAGGAAAATATGGGACTTGGGCGTATGCCCGGAATCAAATTCCAAGGTCCCAGGCCCGAGAAATGAATTTTTAAAGAAAATTGTTTTCAGGAAATAATAAAGGATTGTGAAAATGAGTAATTATGTGAAAGCCATATTAACGGGCCCGTATTGCGGTTCCGGAGCCCGGAACAGGTTTATTATATGTTATTTGTCCTATCTGTGGAATTTTGTGTAAAACGGGCTTGATTTGATTGGTTTCGGATCCAAATGAGGAAAAAGGGAGTTAATGAACTTGTGGGGTTTCTAAAGAATTTGAAATTTGGCTTGAGAGGTGATTTTATGTTCCCGAGGTCCGAATGAAATTTTGAGACCAGGAATAGTTCCGTTGTGTCATTTATAACTCATCTGCAAAATTTGAAGTCATTTCGAGTGGTTTAGGCCGGTTCGACGCATTGAAGTGAATTCTAGAATTTCAAAGTTCTTAAGTTTGATTAATTTTGTTTTGGGGTTTGATTTCGAGTTCCGTTGTTGTTTTTCATGTTCCGAAAGTTCGAGTGAGTCCGTATCATGAATACAGACTTGCCAGTGCTTTTGGACGGGGTCCCGAGGGGCTCGGGTGTAATTCGGACCCCCAGGAGCTAAGTTGGAAAAAGTAGAAAATCTGCTATCTGGTTTCCTTCTATGCGATCACAGAAGGTGGGTTGCGATCGCGGAGAAGGATTTTGCCGGGCTTGTGATTGTTCACTGCGATCGCAGCCTCCTCTTCGCGATCTCAGAGGTCTGGATTCCACACCTTCGCGATCGCAGCCCATTTCTTGCGATCGCATTGAGTCGCGTCTGGGCCGGGTGAGTTTGTTCTTCGCGATCGCAGGACCCCTACCGCGATCGCAGGACCCCTGCCGCGATCGAAGAGGTCTTGCCAGTTATTCTTCGCGATCGCAGAACCTCTGCCGCGATCGCAGAGGTCTGGTCAGTTGGCCTTCGCGATTGCAGGCCCCTTGTCGCGATCGCAGTGAAGGAATCACTGGGCAGTATTATTAAATACGGGAATTAGCCTCATTCCACCATTTTCATCTTCCTCCTCAAGATTTTAGAGAGCTTCTCAAAGAACCTTCCTCCATTAAAATTGAGGTAAGTAAATTTCATAGTTTTATTAGTTTCAAACACTAATTCCTAGTTAAATTCACTAATAAATCATCTAAAAATCATAGAATTAGGTAGTAAACTTTAGGGTTCTTGGGGATTTTGGGATTTTTCCATGTTAGGCCATGAATTCTTGCATAAATTACATAACTTCAATCCTTAGACTCCGGGTAATTTATTCCTTCATGAATTTTCGAAAATACAAACGTGTGGGCCCGGGGTCGAATTTTAGTGTTGTCGGAGGAATAGTAGGAAATGTATAATCTGGCTTGGGAATTGGTTTATGGAGTACTTATTAATGATTATAAATCCATTATGTCTAGATATTCCCGATTCGGAGTTGAATTCGAGAGGAAAGGCTGTGATCGAGGCTTGACCTGCATTTTTTTGGAGCCGAGGTAAGTGTTTGGCTTAACCTCAGCTTGAGGGATTAGGTATAGAGTCTTACTTGTTATGTGAAACTCATGTCCAACGTATAGGCGTGGTGACGAGTGCCTATGCGTTGCGGTCAAGCATGCCCGTGAGTCATTTGTGATGAAACTTACTATGTTCTTAATTTTCTCCGCCGTGTGAGTAATTGGTGAATTAAAAGTGATACCTTGATGTATGATGTGGAGAGTTATTGGGTGATTTATCTCAGTTGAGGTTTACACTGTTGAATTTGTAATTTTGACGCGAGGTTGGTTATAGCTGAGACCCTTGTCGGGCATTTGTTGATGTTGTAATTGATGATTTCTCCTTGCCGGGGCAATCGAATTGTATTGATGTATTTCTATGCACTTGGGACTCCTTAGTATTGAATTTCACTTTATGTTGTTGCTTTGTGTTATTATATATGCACGAGGGGACATTCCGTGCGGAGTGATTGTGAGGTTATGCACGAGGGGACATTCCGTGCCGAGTGTTATTATATATGCACGAGGGGACATTCTGTGCCGAGTGATTGTGAGGCTATGCACGAGGGGACATGCCGTGCCTTTCTTTGTTCATTATCTGTTAAGAAGTTAAATTTCTGCCTTGTCTTTACGTTTCATTTGTTATTCTGTTCTGCAGTGCCCGCATATTGTTATCCCTACCTCCCCAGCATGTTCTCCCCGTATCTGTCTTACTTGCTTATTTCTGTTGCCATTTTCTTTCCTGTTATTATATAAAATTGCACAGGTATATATGTTGTGTTGGTCCTAGCCTCATCACTACTTCGCCGAGGCTAGGCTCGACACTTACTCAGTACATGGGGTCGGTTGTACTGATGCTACACCTGCACTTCTTTATGTTGTGCAGACTACGCAGCCGGACCCGGTGATCACTGACGATCGGAGCATCTCATTCAGTCACACAGGAGACTCGAGGTAGACCCGCAGACGTTCGTGGGCCTTGACGTCACCTTCTACTTTCCATTTTCAGCTCTGTCTTACTTTGTATTTCAAAGACAGTTTTATGTATTCATTTCAGACCTTTTGTTTGTAGTAATCTCCTAGATAGTCCGTGAGTATGTGTCACCAGTTCTGGGATTTTGTATACTGGTTGTATCTCGAAACTGCTATGTTATATTTTGGTTATTGTGTTAAGTTTCGTATGGTGGGCCATCGAAGCCTTATTTATCTTGTTCGTATTTGTTGTTAATGAGTTTTTATTTACTTCGAATGTTGGCTTGTCTAGCGGGTTCAACGTTAGACGCAGTCATGGCCCGAAGGTGGGATTTCGGGTCGTGACATTGTCTCACTGACCTCCGAAGTCAATCACACATGCCATGAGCATGTCCTCTAGTATCTGAATCGTTCGCTCCGACTGACCATCTGTCTGAGGGTGAAATGCTGTGTTGAGATCTATATGAGTTCCCAACTCACTATGCAATGCTCTCCAGAAGTGCGAGGTGAACTAATGACCTCGATCTGATATAATTGACACCGACACACCATGCAACCGGACTATCTCCCGAATGTAGATCTTGGCCAACCTCTCAGAAGTATAAGTAGTAGCCACTGGAATGAAATACGCAGATTTGGTCAACCTATCCACAATGACCCAAACCGCGTCAACCTTCCGCAATGTCCGAGGCAACCCAACCACGAAGTCCATAGTGATGCGCTCTCACTTCCACTCAGGAATGGGAATCTGCTGAAGCAGACCTCCTGACCTCTGGTGCTCACACTTAACCTACTGGCAATTAAGACACCTAGCCACATACTCCACAATGTTCTTCTTCATCCTCCTCCAACAGTAATGCTGCTTCAAGTCACGTTACATCTTTGTGGTACCAGGATGCACAGAATACCGAGAACTGTGTGTCTCCTCTAGAATCCTCCCTCTAAGGCCACCGAAATTAGGAACACATAAACGGCCCTGAAGTCTCAGAACACCATCCTCACCGAAATGCTCTCGGGTAATCGAAAACCCATTCCGAACATACGCCAAAGTCCGAAATCATCATACGAAGCTACTGGAACAGTCGAAACTCGATTCCGAGGTCGTTTACTCAAAATATTGATCGAAGTCAAACTTGGCCAAAAAGGCCAACCTGAAAGAACTAACTATTCCTATACAGCTCTAAACACTTCCGAATCCCGAGCCACCCATCCCCACAAGTCATAAATCACAATGAGCCGCTATGGGAAGTTTCATTTAGGGGAACGAGGTCTGATAACGCAAAACGACCGGTCGGGTCGTTACACTTACCTAAATTAACCTAAGAGAATACCCCCCTCCCCTCCCAAAAACCCTCATTCTCTCCTTCTCTCATTTTCTCTCCGCCGTCATATCCTCTCATCTCTCTCAAGCTACCTCTGCTAAACCTTGCTCATAATCGTCGGTCGTTGGCTCGCCAGTAACAATGGTGGTGCTACCTCCACCCTAGCCTTCACGACTCCTTCACATGCCGAATTATTTCTACCCTAAGGTCCTCAAGAGAACCATAGGCGGTTCAACTCACACCCATGGCCTTTTTATGCCGTTCTCTGGTCACCCTTGGCTGTCTGAGTAAGATCTTTCTATTTTCCGGCAATAACTATGGTTTCTAAGCCTGATTCCCTCTATCTATGGGTTATCTCTCTCTGAAACCCTAATTTTAGCTCTTGACTTCTTAGATCTGTAACAGATCTAAGAGGCTTCTGAGTTATTTTACTTTTTTCCTTAAAGATCTTTTCGATTTTTAAAAAATGCCTCTTCGTCTTCAAACTAGGGTTTCTTAAATCCTTTTAAAAATAGCTTTTCCTTCTGATTTTCAGTATTATTCTACGATTCTTACCATGTTTGAACGATTTACTTATGTTCTCCCCTTTATTTGGTTTATTATGCTGGAACCCTAGTTCTTGGTCTTAATCATGGGTTCTCAGACTGCCCTTGCTTATTTGTTCATTTAATTTGTTCGCATGTTTGTTATTCATGAACGTTTTGAGTTTTCTATGATTCTACCCTATTATGTTCATTAGGGCTTCTGATTTTTGCTTCTTCCGCTCATACTATGTTTGTTCTGTTAGTTCCTCTAATCATTGCTATTTTTTAGTTGAATCCCTGATTCTATGTGATTTTTATTACTGTGCTATTAGGGTTTCTGATTTTTTGCCTCCTCTTGCCTATTGTGTGTTTATTCCGTTTGTTCATAAAGATTTATGGTAATTTTCCCTAAATCAGTACGATCTTCTATTTTTGAATCCTTGATTCCATGTGATTGATATCCTTCACTAATCTATTGTGATGAATTCCCTATTGATTTTCTGACCTTTAGTTTATTTCTTGCCTTACTCTGTGTTCGACTATACTGTCAATTGACTCATATGTATTTTCCTTAATTAGAATATTCTGAACCTAGTGTTAATTACATGTCCTATACTTACACTATGCTGCATTATTCCCTTATTTGTCACCTATCTATCCCGTTTGAAGTTAACTTCTTTATTAAAGGGGGTACCTATACTGATTTTATACTAATTGATACCTAGATCCATAAGTACTACATGACTTTGATTTTGACCTTATTTTCTACCTAGTTTCAGACTATATATACATGCTCTCTCATTAACACAAGACACAAACACATTAGTTCAAAACTATCTCTCACACTCAAAGCTTTCTGCTTTCTTTCTTTGTTACTTGCTACAATTCTGAATTAGCCGGCTACAAGCCAAGGATAATTACTGTGCTCTCCTATCTTTCACTTTTGTGTCTGCTATCTTCTCTACTGGTATGTCCTGATTTCAATTCAAGTCCCAAAAAACAATATGTTTCTTTTACTACTTCAGTTTATATTGTTTCTAGTATGTTTCTATCTATGGTATTGTTGTGCAACCTGTAGTTGATATGTTTACATTCCTTCCTACCTAGCATGTTATGTTATATAATACTCCCCTTAGGATCAACATGAATATGTTACCTCCCCCCCCCCCCCCCTT
>ML289280.1:38400-57308 GCA_005239495.1 Nicotiana undulata
CCCCCCCCCCCCCCCCCTTTAGTATGTCTCAATGTGATCTTGCTCTAGTTGGGTTCTAGTATGATCTTTTCTTTGTAAAGTAGTCTGTGCCCTAAGCGTGTATGATTCTGTGTTGGTTTTGTTTCATACAATGTTGATAGTATACTACCTCCCAACCCCATGAACCCCTTAAAGCATTTATGATTCTATAGTTATGACTCTAAATTAGCACTCCTGAACCTATGTCTTACTACCTGTACCAATTGCAAAGGACCTCTGCCTGTTATGTGTTTACTAAACGTGCTCTATTTTCCCCCAATCCCCATTACCCCCGTGTGAAGGTTGTTCTTTGATTTTTGTTGAACCTGTGTTTGTTGATAATTAACTGTCTTTGCCAAATACTATTTTACTGAACAACTCTCTCTTATTTACTAAAACATTTTCAGTTAAGTCTCTTTCAAACATTGTTTTCCTATTAAAACCTTTTCAAAACTATTTCAAGCACTCTCACTCCACTCTTAGGTCTTTAAGTTCTGCCCCTCCAATGTGTGACTGCTTAGGGATCCCTATGAGATCCTTCTGAACTCTGATGCATTGGAGTTGGCACTTCTACACTGCACTTACTCAATTATGGTTGTAAAGTCTGGGTGTGAGCACTGCCCGGGATCCCTTGAGGTCCTTAGGGAAATCTGAAATCCCCGGATATGAGAAAGGCTATGAAACAATTTGGGCATTTGAGGTTCTGGAGATCTGGGCCTGTTTTCAGGCTCCCTATAGTGTAACTTCTTATTTTTTTTTTACTTATGTAATCCATTCAATATTTGTTTATAATAATTATTTTAAACAAATATTGGGGATGGCTAGTGAAACAGGGAGGGTAGCTATCTATGCTATCCGTATCAATGGGTAGAAACCATGCCTTAGGTTTACATTTTCTATACGTGCATTAAAATCCATGTTTAGGATCAATACATTCTGAGTATATCATGCATTTGACACCATGTTCTTAGGTTTCATGTATACTGTTTCAGCATCTACTTTGACATTATTTTTTATCAGTTAGAAATCATGTTCTTAGGATAATTAATGTAAACTACACAAATACTGCCAAACAACTCAACAATTTTATATGCACTTAGAGATCATGCTTTTAGGAATCATATCTTAATCATTCTGTACATAGTAGATACCATGCTCTCTAGTCTTATTTAAAATGCCTAGTTAAATTACTAATGCATGAAAAAGACACAAGACAACCTCCTATTTGACCACCTTATTTTAAATAAATTGGAAATAATCATATTTTGTAACACTTCGAACAATATGCTTTAGGTATAACAACTTCTAAATCGTTTTAACTTTGATGATTATTATGCATTACTCCCACGCCAAGGCAAGAATTAGGTTATCAACCTTTATAAAAATGGAAAAATTATCTCTTTGTGTTTACTGCTTAATGGTTAACATGTTTAAAATCAATAGGCAAACTGATTAGAGCCCCTGCTTCTGAGTTTATAAAAGTTGCATATTTTCTGTGTTTTTATATTCACTTGACATCATGCCTTAGGGTCCTGTCTAATAAAAATACCTCTTGTTTGTGTTTGAGACGTGCTATTTATGTGCATTATATGTGGATGTAAAACTGAGCCTCTTAATTGCTTCTTTCATGCCTTCATCTGCTAAAGTCCTATTTGTTCTTGCATGTCGCCTAGTATTTTCTCCTTTTAACCTTAGGGGTCTGTCTAGAACTGCCATATGTAGATGTCCTAATTTCCTCCAGGACCATTAAGAAGGGACGGGTAACAGCACACATAGAGATCGCTAAATACCACTAAAGGGTATATATGGATATGATGATCGGTGCGTTAATGCCACGTGTAGCCCCTCTTCTGAGGAGTGATTACCGGGTATTGTATCGATGTGATCCTATAGGATAAACAATTTAGGGCTCCCCATTCGTTATATATGCATAGGCTGTAAATCCTTTTACATGTTTTTATACTTCAAACCTTCTGAAATCTAGCACATATGTGTGCTTAGACTGCGAATCTTTTCAAAACCTTTTACCTCTTCTACCTATATGTTTTCATTGCTTATGTGCTAGTTGTTTCAAAATTCAAAAATCTTGTTTGGCGGGGAACCACAATTGTGGACTTTTAGGGGTGCCTGACACCTCCCCCTTAAAGTAATTTCAAGCCCTTACCCAATCTCTGGTTATTCAAATATGTGTGGTAAATAACCTTTAGTAGGTTCCCTAACGCACCATAATTCGTAAGGTGGTGATTCTTCAATTCCTTCATATACCCCCCTTTCCCAAAAGGAAGTGAGTTGTCCCAATAATGTCAAAACCCTGACCGATCCGAAAGGAGAGGGGAAAAAGGGGGTGCGACAGCATGGCGACTCTGCTGGGGATCTTAGGCTTTTTCCACTTCAAACTGCTTTGTGAATTTGTACCTTTACTTCATTAATATTTGCATCCCTTGCACTTTCCCTTTACGTGAAACTAATTGTTTATTTCCGTTAAGTATTTAATCTTTCTCAAAAGCAACACTGACATGTTTCCTTGTTTCCCTTTGTAATCACTTTTTAAATTACAATTGTTGTATTTACCGCTTTCATAATGTGCAAATACATGACTACATGCTTTTATTGCTTATTTATTGTTGCATAACCATGATCAACATCATATTCCACTTGTGCCAAAACAAATCCTATAGAAACGCTTGATGAGTTGTTGCGCTCTTCCTATTTTATATCACCCCTAAATTCGGAAAGGCTTATTTGCGGTAAAACCAGCCGATCAACGGTGCAGTCGATGGTTCCGTGCCTTCCCTATTTAGTTGTCTGCTCAAGGGTACCAGTCTAAAACCCCATAGAAACCTTACTCTATTATACTGTACATGCATCATGGTCAAACCTAGCTGGGTTAATATGTTGTCCGCACAATAACCCTTTAAGACATTCTTGTCCAAAGTCCACCGGGTTTTTATAATCCCAACGGACATAATCACGTTCTGTGTATTTATTTGGAGAAATTAAGGCTTCTATGCTAATCATAAATGTATAGTCAAGTCTAGCGGGGATAAGGGCCTAACTATGTTTGTCTTGCAGAATTATGAGGAACGAAGTCCCTAGATTCGACATGGTCAGCAACATCCCTCCAATGCTCCTGAACTGGTGGGAGGATCTTCACTCAAGTGATAAGAAACATGTCAAGAAATACCTGAGTAACTTACCGTCTCTCCTAGACATCCAATCCAACAACATGTTGATTGAGGCTGCCAACTTATTTTGGGATAATGAAAGAGTCGTGTTCCGTTTTGGGAACATTGAGATGACACCACTGCTAGAAGAAATATGAGGATTAGCTGGGTTAGTCTGGGAAACCCCTGGGTTGCTGATACCTGAAAACCGCATAGGAAAGGGCTTTCTGAAAATGATGGGTATGAAGAAGAACGCTGAGTTAGAGTGTTTGAAACAGTCATACATACCCTTTGGGTACTTATATGAAAGGTACGGTCACAACAAAACTTACCGTACCTACCACAACGAATTTTCCATTACATCTTTAGGACATATCCAGCGTAGGGTATTTGTATTCATTGCATGTTTTCTGGGATTGATAGTATTTCCAACAAATAAGGAAATGATCCACACTAGGCTAGCCATGGTAACCAAGGCTTTGATGGAGGGGATTGACGTGCAAGCCATCAACATTGTCCCAATGATCATAGCAGACATTTACCGAGCTCTGGAACGCTGTCAAAGAGGAGATAAGCACTTCGAGGGCTGCAATCTGTTACTACAACTATGGCTCTTAGAACATCTCCAAAAGGGCCAATACTACCAAGAACTTCCGCAAAAGGCGTGGAACGATCATAGGTTTGCCAAGCCAGAGACTGCTAAGGAGTGGGTAGAATTCTTTGATAATCTCACTGAGGAGCACGTACAATGGATGTTCGAGTGGTTCCCAATGGCCGAATTCATCGTCAGGTCCAGAGTTGCACCACACCTAGTGCTAATTGGGTTGGGGGGGATATATCCTTATGTTCCTCTCTGAGTCATGAGACAAGCAGCATAAAGCAAGTTGTGCCAAGGGTCGACAAGATGAGCCATTTCCGTGCTGATTTCTAAGATGATGATATTCCCTACAAGTTCCAAGCCCAACACATATGGCACTATAAAATCATAATGGAGAAGAACACAATTGAACCAGACAGGTACCATGCTGGATGTGCACCTTTCTACCCAGGATGGTTAGAAGACGACTTGGATGGGATACTCAAACCAGGAATCAGCCGAGGCCACAGAATCATAGACGAGAGTGTCGAGGCTCATGAAAAGTACAATCCACTTCGCAAGAGGATCCACGAGTCTGAGAATGAGCACCGTGAGATACATGAAACCAACAAAAGGTTGATCGAAAAATAGAGAGGCATGGCCATCTGTTCCAACAAAAAGCTGGAATACTTGGAGCAGGGCATAGTAGAGCTGTTGGTAAAATCATCAAAAGGGTCGAAGATTGCCAGAAAGCCGAGGGAAATGAAGAAGGACACCTGGAAAGAGCGTACTTGCTGCTGGGTTTGCGTGATCTAGGGAACTTGTTCGATAAAATCAAGGATGCCGAATCTCGGGAAGGTCCTCCTGGGACCAAGTAGGATAGGTTTTCTTTTTTGCTTTTATAAATGTAATAAGGCCAATGGCCATTAGTGACTTTATTTCCTGCTTATTATTTTTAGTGTCGTTTTGGAAACGTCTATTTATATTAATGAAATGAGGAATTTTTGCATCTAAGTTCTCCAAATCAACTTGTCGCTAGGACTACCTCGGGCACAATAAGGCTCCCTAAATTAGGACACGCTTTATATTCCTGCACTATGTGTTTAAATACTGCAATATTTTCTCATGATCCTCACTGACTTGGCTACCTTTTGTTTTTGTTTTTATTTTCTTTCTTTTGATTATTCCCCTCCCCAAAGGTTGGTTCGTGCATTCTGGCATCATCATCATACTACACAAGATCCAGAGGCCCTCCGCCTTCTCCTCCTCCTAGTGTACCTAAGGGAAAAAGCAAAGGCAAAGGAAAAATGGAAGATTTGAGCAATATCAGGAAAGAAAACACAGTGACAGCTGAACGAATAGAAGCTTCTGACAGTCAAGGTACTCAGATCCAGAACGACGCTATGTCTCACTTGAGCAAAGATTGTTGAAGCTCCAAGGGGAGCTTGAGCTTGTCCGGAATTTGGAAAATCTATCCTTGTCACTCAGTATTCAAGATGCCAATCATCCAAACACCCAAAACCCCATACCTCCTCAGAACACACCAAACAAACAGAATCCTCCCCAACCCAAAACCATACAACTACACCGAAAAATCTGACTATTCTGCCACAATGCAACAGTTGCCATACTCCGAGAAACACCCCACTGATCATCCCTGAACCACAAAACTCCACAAATGACCACCTCTATACCCAGGCGCCAGGCCATCATAATAACCCCATCTACGTGGAGAATCTATCTCACTCCACGCAACCCATTTCTTACACACCCGAATCTAGTGAGAAAGATATGCTTATCAAGCATTTGGCTGAAGAGAAGCTGACTAGCCGAGTTCAAGGTGTTGAAGGAAGCAAGGGAGTTGAATGGTTGAACTATGAAGATCTCTACATACAACCCGACGTTGAACTACCCGAGGGTTACAAACCTCCTAAGTTTGAGATGTTCGATGGTACAGGTGATCCTATGGTCCGTTTGAGGACCTATTGTGATAAATTGGTTGGAGTGGGAAGAGATTAGATGATTCGTATGAATTTATTCATGAGGAGCCTCACAAGGGATGCTCTGTCTTGGTACACCAGCCAAGACCCTAAGAAGTGGTCCAATTGGGTGAACATGGCGTCAGACTTCAGGGACTGGTTTAGGTTCAATACGAAGAATTCACAAGATGTATTTTATATTCAGAATCTTAAGAAGAAGCCCACAGAAACTTTCCCCGAGCATGCTACTCGTTGGAGGTCTGAAGCAGCTAAGGTCACGCCTGCCCTAGATGAAGAACAAATGAACAAATTCTTTGTGCGGGCACAAGACCCGTAGTATTATGAGCGGCTGATGGTGTTTGAAAACCACAAATTCTCTGACATCATCAAGTTAGGTGAGAGAATTGAAGAAAGGATCAAAAGCGGAATGGTTACAAATTTTGAAGCACTACATGCCACGAACAAGGCCCTGCAGTCTGGTGGCATATCCAAGAAGAAATATCCAGGAATGGTAATGGTTTCACAGGGACCCAAATCCCCGGTTGTATACCAAACTTCTCCACTCACATACCAAACACCCCCACCAACATATCAGCAAGCACCTCCACTAACATATCAGTCATCTCCACCACCCACCTATCAGCCTACTTCTTCCAGATATACTCAACAAGCTCCTATTTATCATGCATATAACTCTCAACCATCTCACTTCCAGCCACCCCCTGCTCACCAAAGTTTTCCAAGACCTCGACCAAATTTTGACTGCAGACCGCCCAAGCAATATACTGCCATTGCTGAACCTATTAACTAGCTATATAAAAGATTAAAAGCTGCTGGTTATGTCACTTATGTCCCTATTATAACCCCTGAGAATCCCTCTCAATGGGTCAATCCAAATAAGACTTGTGCATACAATTCTGGCATGAATGAGCATACAATTGATGAATGCCGCTCTTTGAAAAATAAGATTCAGTCTTTGATTGATAATAAGATCATTCAAGCAAAGGAAGATACTCCCAATGTCTGCGACTTCCAGACCATAGGGGTGGAGGCATCAACATGATAGAAATAGAAGAAGATTGGGACCCAGAGGGGTCGATCGGGTTGATCATAGAAGGTGATGATCCAAAAAAGCCAGCAGTCACTCTTATCCTATCATAGTCTAGATTCGGCCATCCGGAGATGTTGAGGTAGCTACGTCAGCCCCATTCAAGTTTGAAACGGCACCACTCGCAGATACACTTGTGCCGTTTGAGGTCAAAGTAATGCCACCTGCTAAGACACCTGTTCCATTTGAAGTGAACGTAGTTGCACCAATCATAGTGACAGTGTCAACTACGCCTCATTTCAGCAATAACGTTGTACCTTGGGATTACGTAGCTGAGGCAAGAAGGAAAGGTAAAGTTAAGATGGAAGAAGCCATTACCGCATAGGGAATGACAAGGACTGACAGGGTCTATACACCTAAACATTTGGCAGAGTCTTGCAAGCAGGCTTCCAATAGACCACCCATCATTGAGACGGGCCAGATGAACTTTGGAAGAAAGTGCAGGCTAAAGAATACTCAGTCATTGATCACTTGAACAAAACCCCAGCCCAGATATCCATTCTGTCATTGCTGCAGAACTCAGAAACACAAAGGAATGCATGATGAAAGTGCTGAACAAAGCATATGTGCCAAATAACATCACCTGGGGGGAAATGGACAATATGGTAGGTCAAGTGCTGGAGAGTCATAAGATCACTTTCCACGAGGACGAGCTACCGACTGAAGGGTTAAGTCATAACAAAGCACTACACATCACTTTGCAATGCGAGGACTACTTCATCACCAGGATTCTGATTGACGGGGGATTCAGCCACAATATCTGTCCATTGACAGCGCTCAAGAAATTGGGCAAGGGGTTGTGCGAGATTAGAGAAGGGTCTATGAATGGAAAAGCTTTCGACGGTTCTCTGAGGTCTACCATTGCTGAAATCAGTCTTTGTTTGCAAATGGGACCTACATGGTTCGAGGTTAATTTTTAGGTGATAGACATACCGTCATCCTACAACCTGTTATTGGGACGGCCATGGATACATGCCGCTGGGGCTGTGGCATCAACCTTACATTAGGCAGTGAAGTTCGAAACCACCAGGAAGTAATCATTCATGGAGATGGAGGCAACCCTATCTATAGTCGCCAGACCATCCCGGTGGTTGAGGGAAGAAGAAGGATGTGTGGAGAAACCTACCACCACATCGAGCGGGTCAATTCAATAGACAAAGACAAATAGTGGGACTGTAATATTGAAAGCATACTGAACTGTAGTGGGTACGAGCCTGGCAGAGGACTCGGCAAGAACCTTCAAGGGATCTCCAAGCCAATACAGCTCAAGCGCCATGGCACCACTTTTGGTATGGGATACAAATACACATGGCAAGAGTACATGAACTGGTCGCCACCATGGCGCGGTCCTTATTACCTACTGGAACAGCCGATACCACATCTGGAGTAGACGTTTTAGCAGACCGATATCATATTGGGGTAAGAAGAAGAAGTGATTACCGGGTAATGTAGTGATGTGATCCTATAGGATAAACAACTTAGGGCTCCCCATTCATTATATATGCATAGGTTGTAAATCCTTTTACATGTGTTTATACTTCAAACCTTCTGAAATCTAGCACATATGTGTGCTTAGACTGTGAATATTTTCAAAACCTTTTACCTCTTCTACCTATATGTTTTCATTGCTTATGTGCTAGTTGTTTCAAAATTCACGAAGCTTGTTTGGCCGGGAACCATAGTTGTGGACTTTGAGGGATGCCTAACACCTTCCCCTTAAAGTAATTTCAAGCCCTTACCCAATCTCAGGTTATTCAAATATGTGTTGTAAATAACCCTTAGTAGGTGCCCCAATGCACCTTAATTCGTTAGGTGGCTACTTTTCAATTCCTTCATATACCCACCCCCCTTTCCCGAAAGGAAACGAGTTGTCCCAATAATGTCAAAACCCTGAACGATCTGAAAAGAGAGGGGAAAAAGGGGGCTCAGTAGTCACGCCATCCATCATTGGGAAGAGCCACCTGGTTCACATAACATCCACCTTTGGAAAGAACCATGGCATTCAGAAAACTAAAGGCTTATTGTCCACATAAAACGTAAAAATAACCTAAGAACTTAAAAAGAAGCTACTAAAGTAAATAAGAAGCTATACTACTAAGGAAAAACAACGAAAGAAGTTATGAAGTAAACTATGGAAAGTAAACTTAGTATGTACAAAATTAAGTAAAGCAAATATATACATAACGGAAATGAATATATACATCGAATGGTAAGAATATATACATACCAAAAGTGAAAATATAGATAAATAAAGATAAAGAAAAATAGTATAATGGTTATTACATACGAAATATCATCAATTCAAAATGGTCCACCCCCCAAATGAAAAATAGCATTATCTTTAATGCTAATAACGTATAAGAACAGGGAAAGGGGGTACAAACTAAAAAGAACTCCATATGTGGTCTCTATTTATATTGGGTCCTCAACATGAACGGGGTCCTCAGCATGCATGGGCTCATCATCACCCTCTGTATCCTCTAGCTGGATCTCCACATCCTCTGACTAGGGGACTACGAGGTTGTTGAGGATTTGAATCAGCTCCTCAACAGTGTGTGAAGTGGAAACTGGCTCCTCAGACTAGTCGGTTGCTGCCTATGATGCCTCGCGCACTGCTGTATGTGTTGTTGGACTGTCTTCTCCATGAGTAGGACCAATAGGATATCACCCACAGAAGCAATCTTCTCAACCTCTTTGGTCATCTTCTCCACCTGCTCCTTAGATGCTTGAGTCTTCCGCATCTTCTTCACCTGCTTCCCTAGATCCTTGATAATCCTCCCATGAGCATCAAAATTCTCCCAGATCTTCTTCTGGCCATCTAGAATTTTCTACTGGTTTGTCCAAAATCTTCTTCAAAGAGTCCTCTACTGTTGGGGCTGAAGACTGTGCTGCCACTACACTAGATATGGTAGTCATCTTTTTTGTAGCTGCATCTATCCACTTGTTGAGACTGGATAGTGTATGTGAAACCCTCAAAGCAGTCAGAGGGTAGGTAGAAGATGAAGGCACTTACAGTGGCACTAAGATAGATGGTCTGTAAGAAGGAGGAGGCATCGCTGCTGCTCCGGTAGAAGTACCGGCTGCTGTGGCAGGCTTGACAACTGACCTGGTGGCCACTACCCCTTGCTCTTCAGACTGGCCAGTGGAAGTAGTGGCTTTATCCTTGAATTTAAGGTTGTCCGCTCTATGGAGGTGATACCATGAGAAAGGCTTTTAGACCTCACCTCAATATCAAAATGCCTCTTCTCTACCCCTTGATCTTGGAAATACTTAGTAAGCAAGTTGGGGTAGGGATAGGATCTTTCTTCTTTATGGACTGCATTGGAGATGTTGTAGGACACCAAGTTCCCCACATTAATCGGATAGCCTACCATAATGGAAGCTACCAATACTACCCGAGTGAGTGGGGGGACATTCTAATGCTGGAAAGGGTCAGGCCGAGTGCACACGAATGACTGTCACCCTTTTGCTTCAGAGTTAAGGGTGGCTCTAACAATCTAAACTCCTGCTGTGATCCATGAAGATGTTGTCCCCGGAATAGCAAGAATCTTAGCTAGCCATGGGCGAGCTGCATCACCCAAGGCTAGCTTCTCCAGGTATAGCATACCTGAACCTCCTCAAATCCTACATATTCGTTCCGTGTGTGGCCATCAACCCTGATTTTGAACTTCCAAACCTTCCTCACCTTGGTACCCTTTTTGATGTGGGCAACATTTGCATAAAATTCCTTAACGAGGTATTCATAGGCATCTAACACCCATCCAGTGAAATATTTCCATCATTTTCTCTCCATAAAATGCTTTAGGACATTCGCATTGTGCGGTCTTAGGTATTTGGTTATGAATTGTCTCTCAAGAGTGAACGACCTTATGGGCCACCATTCCCGAAACTTGGCATACATCTTCTCACTTACAAATCTATCAGCCGACACCTCCGTCTTCCTTGATCTAGCCTGGCCTCCCATAGTTGTGTCACCCTCTCTCCCGTCATCTGAGACCTCATCATCATCATCTAACTTGATTGGGGTAGCTGTTGGGGCAGGTGTTGTAGCAGGTGGGGAACATTGTTCAGATGCTTGACTACCTCCCTCTGAGCCAACAGAAGAACTAGAAGAGGAGGTAGGTTGATTGACTAAGTGGAATGGTTGTGATTGTGCCTCCGGTTGTGGTTGTACAGAATCCTCCTCAGAAGTCTCCTGGGATGGGAGGTATTCACTGGTGTCTAAGGAGTACGGAGGAGGTCTACTGAGGGTAGTCTTTTTTCCAAGACCTCCTGGACTGATAATGGCAGGTTTGGTTTTCCTCTACTCCACCTCGGGGAGATTCTACCCTCCCTTTGGACGTATCACCTTGACCACGAGAATGCACCATTGTCTATAACATACAAGTAGTGAAAGTTATTTAGAATTGGGGTTGAACATGTATTATTGAATTATAGTTGAAAAGAAGGACACTGCTTCTCGGAACAGGGCAACGCGAACCGCACAAAAGTGAGTGCGGCTGCGGAGATACTAGGTTCATACTACTTGTTATCTGAAGTTAACCAATCGTGGGCCGCACAAAACTAAGTGCAGTTGCACAACACCCATCGCAGACTACACAATTTTGAGTGCGGCCGCATAAGCACTTTGTTGGGTCTCTGAAGCTCGACTGTGCGGATCGCACAATTTTGAGTGCGATCGCAAAAAATCAACCGCAAACCACACAAAATTGAGTGCGGCCTCACAATCTTAGCAAACAAAAGTTCCTTCAATCTAGGGTATCACAGAACGCGCAATTTTGTATGCGGTCGCATACCATACAACAGACCGCACAAAAATGTGTGCGGCCGCGAACTTCAAATCATTTCGGCACTTAAGTACGATTAATACTAAGGTTTTCACTAATTAGGCATGATTTGTGGCAATTAGACAATAAAATCTACTAACCCCAGCCCCTATTATGCATTCAAACACTACCCACATGCTTCTAAGTAAGAATTAAGCATCAATTTGACAATTTTGGCATGAATCTAACCCTAGATAAAAGGAACACTAAAACAAAGAGAAAAAAATGAAATTAATTATTTTAAATCAACATACCAGTAGTGAATGTAGTAGGAAAACAACACTCGGTGACTAAGAGATAAGATTGAAAACAAGGAAGTGCATTGTGCTTTGTTTTGCTTGAGTAGTCAGAGTTTGTAAAGTGTGAACAGTCTTAGAAAGGTCTATTTATACTCTGACCCAGTTGACCCAAAGACTCACCTGAGTGCGGCCGCACAATTTTGGTGCGGTCCGCACTCGTTACATTTTGTAGTTCAGCAGCCGATTCAGGGGCGCAATCCACATAAAAATGGCGGCAGCCGCCCAATTTGTCCGGTCCGCAAAATTTTGGTCGCGGTCGCGAACTCTTAAGGGATTTTACCAGGCCAAATTTCAGAGAGTTGGCATTTACCCCATTTCAGCTATGCAACCGCACACATAATTACGCGCCCGCAAAGTGCTTGTGCAGTCCGTATAATTCTGGCGCGGTCCGCATAATTTCACCACTAGGCCAATTTTTCCTTGTGAATTTCCTACACTGCACAACCAATTCCAACATACACTTCACAACCAGTTAGTCCAAAATAATGCCTAATCTAATAAAAACAAGAGAAAGGAAAACACATGGGTCGCCTCCCAAGAAACACTCGATTTAACGTCGCGGCACGATGCATGTTACCATCATTCATTTGAAATGGATCAATGCCATGATGTGGCCATCATCAACATTGACAAGGTAGTGCTTCACCCGGTACCCATTGACTCTAAATATCTCACAATTATTATTTTTCAAATCTAGAGCACCAAAAGGAGTCATATGTACCACTTCAAAAGGATTACTCTACTTTGATTTAAGCTTTCCCGAAAACATCCGTAATCGAGAGTTGAATAAAAGAACAAGGTCTCCTTCTTTGAATTCTTTATTCCGGATATACTTATCATGCTTCATCTTGTCCTTATACAAGGATGGACTGGAGTAAGCATGGAACCGGAACTCATCAAGTTCATTCAATTTCTCCACTTGGAGATTGGCAGCTACATCCCACTCAAGGTTCAATTTCTCCAACGCCCACATGGTCTTGTGCTCTAATTCCATTGGGAGGTGACATGCTTTCCCAAAGACAAACCGGTAGTGAGACATACCAATTGGAGTCTTGTAAGTTGTTCTATAGGCCCAAAGATCATCACCAAGTTTCCTTGACCAATAAGTTCAGTTTACATTGACAGTCTTGAATAGAATCCTCTTGATCTCCCTGTTGGAGACTTCAACATGTCCACTTTCCTTGGGGTGATAGGGGGTGGACACCTTGTGATTGACACCGTACTTGGAGAGTAAAGTGTAAAAGGCTTTGTTGCAAAAATTAAAATCCCCATCACTAATGATGGCCCTTGGGGTGCCGAACCTTGCGAATATGTTTTTCTTCAAGAAAGCCACAACATGAACGCGGTCCTCAGTGTTGGGAAAATCCACAGCTTCAACCCATTTGGAAACGTAATCCACAACGACAAGAATATAGGTGTTCCCACTTGATCTCACAAATGGACCCATAAAGTCTATGCCCCACACATCGAAAATATCAGTCTCGAGGATGGTGATGAGAGGCATCTCATTTTTATTGGAGATCCCACCGGCCCTTTGTCAATCATCACAACGCCTAACGACCTCGCTAGCATCTTTGTACAAGGTAGGCCAATAGAATCCACATATTAGGACATTTGTAGTAGTTCTCGCCCCACCATGGTGACCACCATAGGGCGAGGAATGACAAGATTTAAGGATACCCAATTTCTCTTCTTTGGAACGCATATCCGGATAACACCATCAGTGCAAATTCAGAAAAGATATGGCTCGTCCCAATAATAATCCAAGCATTCCCGTTTGAGCTTCTTCCTTTGGTTTGAAGAGAACTCATTCGGGACAATGCCGCTCACAAGATAGTTGGCCACATCAGCAAACCAATGCATCTCGGTCAAAGACATGGAAAAGAGTTGTTCATCTGGAAATGAATCATTGATCTCAAGGCCATCATTGGGCTTCCTCTCCTCCTCCAATCGGGACAAGTGGTCCGCCACTTGATTCTCACTCCCTTTGAGGTCTATGATTTCAAGATAAAATTCGTGTAGAAAAAGTACCCACCGCATCACCTAGCCTTTGAGTCTTTTTTACTCATCAAATAATGAAGTGTCGCTTGATCGGTGTGCATAGTCACTTTGGTACCCATGAGGTACGGGCAGAACTTTTCCATGGCAAAGACAATGGCTAAGAGTTATTTCTTGGTCACCGTATAGTTGACTTGGGCGTCGTTCATGGTCTTACTATCATAGTAGATCATATGGAATATCTTGTTGATTCTTTGCCCCAATACCGATCCTACCGCCACATCTCTAGCATCGCACCTGAGCTCAAATGGTAAGCTCCAATTTGGTGCGGTAATGATGGAAGTGGTAGTCAACCTATACTTGAGTAGCTCAACTGCCTTCATACAGTCATCATTGAACACAAATTTGGCATCTTTTTCCAACAACTTAGGGGTTCACCACTTTTGAGAAATCCTTGATGAACCGACAGTAAAACCCCGCGTGACTTAGAAATCTCCTCACTCCTTTGACGGAAGTAAGAGGAGGTAGTTTTGATATCACTTCAATCATTGCTTTATCCACTTCAACTAGGGATGGCAATTGGGGCAGGGCGGGGCAGGGCAGGGCAGGGCAGGGCAGGGGAAACCATTAATGGGGCGGGGTAGGGAAAAATTTAAACGGGGCGGAGCATGGTAAAATATATGTTTTTTAAATTAATAGGTTAGGGCAGGGCAGGGCAAGATCCGAATTAGTACATGGATCGGGTAAAATAAAAATGACTTGCGTGTTTATTAACATTTTACATCTCAGACTCTCTCACTCTCACTCTCTCAGACTCTCAGTATCTCTGAATTAGCATTTAGCAAACGACCTCCAATTTCCAAGCCCTAGCCAGACCGACGCCAGTAGCCACTCGCCGCTGGCTCGCCGGCCTCCGCTCTTCCTGTCTTCCAAATCAGAACACTATTCTGGCGTTAGTCAAACCTTTCCCTTCCGTTCATCTAATCTTCCGGGCAAAATCGGATCTCCGGCCATTAATAAGTTTCAAGGTGACCTCTCTTACTTTCAACTTCTCTTTCTCTTGTAATAACTTTTAACAGTTAGTAGTTGATATGGATTTTTCTCTGCTTTTAGGTTTAGATGTTGAAACTTACGGTTTTGGAATTTATTATCAAGCTTATGGTTTGCATGTTTGAGGTTATGTCTCTTTTCACAAACGGACTATCTTTTTCTATAAAAATTAAAGTAAAGTAAATCAAGAAAAGTAAAGGCTAAACTTTTTATTTAATTGCAAGAAAAACGCAACTTAAATGGAAGCTAAAATGAATAAAGCAATTTTTATTCATCACTCGAATTTAAGTCTGTTACAACAAATTCCGAGTTCTTCTTGATCATTTGCTTATCATCGTCAGTGTCGTCACTTGATGTTTGGTTTTTGTCCTTCAACTTGACAACAATAGGTTTGATTGAATTCGAATTCGAGAATATTATTCTGTTTAGCATGCTGAAAGATTGTCTTGAGATGAATCCTCATGTCGATGAACTTGTATTCAACTTTTAGCTGGTAAGAATGCATCAAGTTATCGTATACAAAAGCTTTAAGTGATATGTAGTGTGAAGAAATAGGCTTATGGTTTTTGGAAATGAGTTGTCTGACTTATATTTTTATATATAGTAGTAACCAAATAGTGTGAGACCAAAATTCACTCTAACAAGATAGTGAATATTTTGGCATGTTGGTGATGAGGTGAATATTTGTAATAGGTAATTATGGCATCTCAAAATGAAGAGAATCCGCCAGCTTCTTCTTCTAATGCCTATTTCGTTGGACGACGAGAGTCAAAGGCCTGATGAAGTTGTTGAAATGGCAAAAAGAAGATATTCCCGAGCATGGAATCATTTCGAGCTGGTGAAGTTTAATGGTGTTCCATATGGTGTTTGTAAGTATTGCAATCGCCGTTATAAAAATGCTATAAATTGTGGTACAAAATCTATGTTAGATCACATACCTAAGTGTCCTAATAGGCCAAGAGATGTACAAAATGAGGGTGATACTGGGGGTGGTTATTTTGATCAAGATGTTGCACGTAAACAACTTGCACATGCTATTATTTTACACGAGTATCCACTCTCTATAGTTGATCATGTAGGATTTAGGAACTTTGTTGCGAGTCTCCAGCCTATGTTTAAGATGGTTTCTAGAAATACAATCAAGAATGACATAATGAAAATTTTTGACAATTTTAAATCGAAAACTTCTAAGTTGTTGGAGAAAGTCACTAGTAGAATTGCAATAACAACCGATATGTGGACTTCCAATAGTAACAAAAAAGGGTTCATGGCTATTACTGGTCATTTCATTGATGATTCATGGAGGCTTCAAAGTCATATTCTGAGATTTGCTTATGTCCCTGCCCCACATGATAAAGATGCTTTGTGTGGTGCTTTGGTTAATTGTTTGTTTGATTGGAATCTTGAACGCAAAATATCAACTATCACAGTTGATAATGCTAGCACAAACAATGCTATGATTAAAACTTTATTGGATGAGATACTTAATAAAAAATATCTGTTGTTGAGTGGTCGAGTATTTCATGTGCGTTGTGCTGCACATATTTTAAATTTGATTGTGCAAGAAGGGTTAAAGGTGATAGGAGATAGTATTAGCAAAGTGCGTGATAGTGTCTTGTATTGGAGTGGATCAGCTGGCAGAATTGAGAGGTTTGAAGAAGCCGCACGTTTGGTTCACTGTTCTTGTAATAAGAAGTTGGAGTATGATTGTCCTACTCGGTGGAACTCAACATATTTAATGTTGAGAACAACTATAGAATACAAAGAGGTGTTTAACAAGTTGAGTCTAACTGACACAAATTATCACTCTTATCCAACTGAAGAGCAATGGAGTAATGCAGAAGATGTTTCTGGTTAGCTCAAACTTTTTTATCATATCACTGAACAGTTTTCAGGAACTCAATATCCAACTTCTAGTCAATACTTTACAAAAGTTTGTGAAATTAAGCTAGAATTGGAAGCTTGGGTGAATGAGTTTAATCTTGTGATTAGCACTATGGCATCTGCGATGTTGTTGAAATTTAAAAAATATTGGGAGGATGTGCATATTTTGATGGGAGTAGCTGCAATCTTTGATCCACGGTACAAGATGAGGTTGGTAGAGTTCTTTCTTCCACTAATTTATGGTGAAGAAGCTTCAGCTAAAATTCAAGAAGTTCGATCCAATTGTTATGATCTCTTTCAAGATTATAAGAGTAAATTATCTGCTCCACATGATTCATTAGCATCTAGTTCTAGTGAAGTCACTAGTTTTACTCAGGGTGATCGGCTTTTGAGCTTTGATATATTTGTAGCTTCAACTGGAGCTACCGTGGAGAAAAGATCAGAGTTGGATATGTACTTAGAAGAAGACCTACTACCTCGAACCCCTTCATTTGACAATTTGAGTTGGTGGAAGACAAATGGATTGAAATTTCCTACATTGCAAAAAATGGCTCGTGATCTCTTAGCCATTCTCGTGTCTACTGTTGCTTCAGAATCGGCATTTAGCACTAGTGGGAGGTTGATTAGCCCTCATCGGAGTAGACTCCACCCCACTACTTTGGAAGCTTTAATGTGTGCTCGCACGTGGTTATGGAATGATTTAAATGGTAAGTATTTTCTCATTATTGTCTTAATAGGTATTCAATTGTTTAATACTATATTGATACTATGCGTTTTTCCTTTTAGGTTTGACTTCAATGGTTGATCAAGTTTCATGTCCAACATTGTTTGATGAAGAGGACGAGCCGGATTCAATGGTTTAATACTATTTTGGACTGCCACATAGCTACTGTTTAATATTTACTATTCTTGCTTTCATCTGCGTGTATACAAACTAGATACTGCAGTAATTACATGCCAAAGATGTTTGGAGTTTTCTGTTATCGTGATGGGATTATGTGCAATCTTGGTTGTTGAGGCTGAAACCGAGTTCTTGGTTGTATTTATGCTCCTTTTAGGATCTTTTGGTTGTG
Organism: Nicotiana undulata; assembly: GCA_005239495.1. Lineage (NCBI taxonomy): Eukaryota > Viridiplantae > Streptophyta > Magnoliopsida > Solanales > Solanaceae > Nicotiana > Nicotiana undulata. The sequence continues at coordinate 56,377 of ML289280.1, forward strand.
TATTAATGCATACCACCATGTGCTTGCCATTATTTGCACCAGGTTAGTGTAAGAATCGGATCCCCTGTAACAGGCTATGGATCAGAAAGTAGAAACCTTGTTGCATGCCAACGCATACCCAATAGGATATGGATTGATGAAGACGGAGTTGAGCATGTTGAGTGACTATTTTCTCTCTTATGATCCCTATCCTATTGATACTTTCACTTCCCGAGCTCAAGCTTGCAGATGTTGAATGTTTATTTAGTGTTATGGTGGTGGTGGTAATTATGGCGCTACTGGTTATGGTGGTAGTGGCAATTATGGCAGCGGAGGTGGTGGTGATGCTAATGTTGCTGGTAGTTATGGAGCCAATACTTATGGAAGCGAAGAAAGCAGCTTTGGCTTTAGGACAAGTGGCGGGAACAACTTTCCAAGTGGTGACAGCTATGCCAGTGAAAACCAGAACTTAGATGCTGCAGCTGTAGGCAGTGGTGACACTTATGGTACTGGCGATGCTGCGAGCAATAGTTCCGCTAGCAGCTTTGGCAGCAATGATCAATTTGGCAATGTTGATGCCAGTAACCAAGCTGAAACTGGTGATGTTAATAGCCCAGTTGATGCCGGTGAATATTACAGAGATGACAATGAATCAAGTGATTATGCCAACAGAAGAGCCTGAACGTTGCCTTATGCTGCCTAGTGCTATTGATAAAAGAGAAGAAATCGATGGAAGATGACCTCTCTTCCTTCTATTGCTTCGTAGTTTACCTCTTTCATAGACCAACTTTTTCTCACCCAAGCTCTATTCCTCTGTCTTCTGCTTTTGTCTTGGACTTGAGATTTTTGTTCCATGTTGCTTTTACTTAAAACTCTGTTTGGATACTAATTTTGGCAGTATAAATCTAATTGACATCCCTCTTTCCCGTGGGGAAAAAGAGAGGAAGTCACAA
>MDKH01081661.1:0-42329 GCA_005239495.1 Nicotiana undulata
TCTGGGTAAAGTAACTGTTTATGCCGAGCGGCGTCGACTTTATTATGAATTATTTTACTTACTATTTTTTTTTTCGTTTTATCTAAATTTCGCTTAAGGTATAGGCTTACCTAGTCGTCTAGACTAGGTGCCGTCACGAGACCCAGTCGGAGGGAGAATTGGGTCGTGACAACTTCCATGATTCATTATGTTATGAAAATGTCTCTACTTGGGAGTTGTTTGTTGCTGGAAGACTTGGTCGATGAACTCATGATGTATTGGTTCGCTTGAGAACCCATTTGTTAAGGATATATATATATATATATTGAAGAGATTGGTTATAGCTGAGACCCATGCCAAAAAATTGTTGTGATATTGATTGATGCTTTCCCCTTGCCGGGTGATTTTGAACTATATTTCCACTATGCTACATTTCTTACCATTGATATTTGTCATTGTTCTGGTGAGGAAGAGTGTAAAGAACGAAGGGTGATGCCGTGCCGTGATATACATTGATCACACCATACATTGCATAGTGAGAAAGAGGGTAAAGCACGAAGTGTGATGTCGTGCCATGATTTACATTGATTATAAGCACGAAGGTTAATGTCGTGCCATGATTTACATTGATTATAAGCACGAAGGGTAATGTCGTGCCATGATTCATATTGCCTTACATTGTACATTGCATTGTGAGGAAGAGAGTAAAAGCACGAAGGGTGATGCCGTGCCATGATTTATACTAATTCACATCATACATCGCATTGTGAGGAAGAGAGTAAAAGCACGAAGGGTGATGCCGTGCCATTATTTACATTGCTTACATTTATTCTTGTTATGTTAGTACTTCTTGTTAACTTGCTCTCTTGCTTTCTCCTAGGTGTTTAATCAATTGCCTTATCGCTCACTTGCTACCCCATTAAATGTTCCCGTATCCCCCTACTTGTCCGTCTATTTCTTGCCTTGTTTTTTTCCATGTTATATGTTGTAGAATAGGACAGGTGAACGTTGTTGTCAAGTCTAGCCTCGTCACTACTTCGGCCGAGGTTAGGCTCGGTACTTATTCGGTACATGGGGTCGGTTGTACTGATGCTACATCTGCACTTGTTTATGTTATGCAGATCCCGCAGCCGGACCCAGTGGACTCCGTTAGAGGGAGTATCCTTCTGTCCACCCCGGAGATTTCGAGGTAGACCCGCAGACGTTCATGGGCCTTGGCGTCTTCTCTATCCCTATTTTTCCTATCCTGTCTTGTTTTATCTCCTAGTTTCTGAGACAGTTCATGTATTATTTTCTTCAGACTTTGTATTTAGCACTCTTATAGACAAGTTCGTGAGTTAGTGACTCCAGGTTCTGGGATTGTTGCAACAGATTGTATTCTGTTATTATCACTTAGTCTCGAAATCTAACTACTTTTGTTGTTAAAAATTATAAATTATTTCTAGTTATTTCTGTTAATTCCGTATTAAGATGATAGTGTAATTTTACACGTTGGCTTGTCTAGCGGGTTCAATGTTAGACGCAGTCACGGCCTGAAGGTGGAATTTCGGATCGTGACAATTTAAAACTTTATTAAAATTGAATAAATAATTGTTCTATAATAAATACTATATCCAAATCAAAATCCATGATTAATAGTATATATCCCAACACTCATACCCATGAAAATCAAATTATGAATCTGTCGTCGTGTATAAAACATATGTGTACATCACCGACGACATGACGACTGTGGCAGTTACGTTAAAGGTGATCAAGAAATTGTAAAAAAGTAATATTTTTAGGTTTTGGTATGTATAGGATGCAGAGAAATGTATAGGAGCATAAGTTATTTTAGCTGTCTAAAAAAGGAATTTAGCTTTATGGTAAATTGTTAACAGATCTTGTTGAGCCTGAAAAGATTGTAATTATCACTGCTTTTTTCAGTAATAGAACAAAAAAGGAGTATACTGCAACAAAGGGTCAATTTTTTGGCCGAAAATCATATAAATGTTTTCTTTTTCTTCTTTATTTTTGTTTGCAATAAGGAGGGGGGAGAAATTTGTATATAGTTTCCATAGTTTGGAACTTTCTGGTCAAAGTACAAGACTAACTAACAAATCTATTTTCTTTGTAATGCAATGTATTTATACATAGTAAAAATAAATTTCATATAACTAATTATATATTATACAATTTATCTACAACATATTTATAATATTCACATATTATTTCTACCCAGTTAAATACAACTAGAATAACATACAACTTAAATATAAATTTTATATAAATTTATACAATATGTCTTTTGTATATTTTGTATATGATTTATACATAGTAAAAACAAATTTTATACAACAAATTATATATTATACAATTTATCTACAACTTATCTACAATTTTCATAGATTATTTCTACTCAGTTATATACAACTACAATATCATACAAGTTTAATATAATTTTTATGCAATATTGTTCAACTTTCATACAATAGTTAAATAAATAAATAAATAATATATATATATATATATATATATATATATATATATATATAATAGAATATAATTTTTCTACAAATTTTTCTACAATTTCGTAAATTTGATGTATATCATGTCTTCTTCTTCTTCTACGAGTTTCAATCTGAAATTCAGCCAAAATCAAGTCTAATCTTCACCAAAACTCCCCCAAAATTGAGATATAAACTCCAAATCATATTCCCAATTGTTTGTAACAACACCCAATCCAAACAAATAATGATTTTGAAAACCCAAATTCGAATTCAAAGCTTCAAAGCTTTTTAATGGCTGTCAATGATGGAATCGTGGGTGACTGCAAGATACGTGGGGGAGAGGGTGAGATGTGGAGAGAGAAACGTGGGAGGAGTGGAAGTACGCTGGAGTTATTTTAGGATACTAATTATCATTAATTGCCTTAAAATGTACATAAATGGTAATTGGGCATATAAAATGTAATTATAATAAAACTTGAATAGGGAAGGTAATATAGTTTCATATAGTGTATAGGAATATATATTTTTTTTGTTTTGTTGTTCTAGGCTAATCTGTTTATATCCTCAAAAGGACAAGAAGCAAAAGTAAGTTATAACACAACTAGATACAGAGACATTATATGACAATGATATTACTCTCTTAATTGTTGAGAAACCAATTAAAATAAACTGTTACTTACAAAAATAACTAGAACAAAGATGATACCCGTCATCCGGCGTCAATGCTATTAAGATCTGAATCAAAAGAACCTCGGAGAAGACGAATTGAAGAAAGGTCTGGCTACATCTTCCCACACTCATTGGCCATACCTTCAATGTGATTAAATAAATGTGATTTTGGCATTTGAATTGATTTAGCATGTGCAATGATGATAGAGAAGCTATACTTAGTGTCTTCTCCCAAAAAATATTAGTTTGTTACGGATACTAAATTTCAGTAGCAAAATTAGTGACAAAAGGTACGAACTGGTATCATTTTGGATTAGAGAACGACTTTTTTTTCTTCTTAAGAATGAAAAACAATTACAGCGTGATCCTGATCAGAAATGTCATGACTTCAATATCCATTAGTCGTGATTACATCTAACCCAAACCGCTAGGTAACCTAACTAATAACTATTCAATTCCAATAATATTAACAAGATAATTAAACGAAAGTAATTTACTGAATCTTATACATTTCCCAAGAACTGGTAGTACAAATCATGAGCTTCTAAGAATAGAATTCACAAAGTTGAAATGAAATAAATACATTGTCTGTTTGAAAAGTACATAAACAACGTTTTATAGATCTAAGACTCCCACGAACAAGAGGCAGCTACAACCGGGACGCAGGTACATCTTCAATCCAGCTACCATCGAACACAACAACATCAGCAGACAACATCTGCACGCAAGGTGCACAAGTATAGTATGGGTACAACTGACCCCATGTACTCAGTAAGTAACAAACTTAACGTAGGTTGAAAGTAGTGACGAGCTAAAATAAAGGTCGGGCCCAACACTAATATTCCACAACAGTTCATAACAACATAGTACAAGTAATAACGAGGTATCTCAGAAATAAAAAGCTTAGTTCGTCCACAGTTCCAGAAAAATAGGCATGCTTTCCAAGTATCTTAGTGAAAACCCAAATCTTTTAATGCCAAAATACGAGTAAGTTTAAAAACTATGATTTTTCTCAAAAATCTTTTCAACAAGTAAGATGTTTCATTTTCAGATAGCATGAGGAAAGTACTTCTCTATGCCTAGATGTCATGATACAGGTAAAATCATAAATGTCCCCAAAACCGGATAGCAGAAGGAAATGCACCTCTATGCATGTATCTCATGTACACATGTCAAATGCAATGCATCCCGATTATGAGCTCATGTACTCACACTCTCAGAGTATTCAATCTCAATGTCTCGCATTCTCTCTCACTATGCTCAACACACTCAATCACTTAACGTTGTACAATACCTGATGCGGCGTGCAGCCCGATCCACATATAGAGAGTCAACTACACTCACTGGGGGTGTGCAGCCTTGGAGGGGCTCCTTTAGTCCAAGCTCTATATATCGCTACGGCGTGCAGCCTGATCCCATAAAACGTAATCATTATATCAATGCGGCGTGCAACCCGATCCCATAAAATGTAATCAATATAACATGTTGCGGCATGCAGCCCGATCCCAAAATATCGCTCTCACCCAGGCCCTCGGCCTCACTCAGTCATCAATCTCTCCAACCTCACTCACGAGCTCACAATATCATGAAACTAGCCGGAGAATAATGGTATGATGTATCAATAAATAATAATTGAGACAGAGATATGGTATGAATGCATGGATATGACTGAGTACGATATCAATGAAATCAGTGAGATGACAGTAAGAAACGATAACTATGGGTCCAAACAGTATCGCCATAATGCCTAAACATGATATCTAGCATGATTGACAGCTTAACTACTTTATCATATGGTGGAAATACGTATATCAACAAAGTAGGACCACTATACAGTGCAATCGAAGCAACAAGGTCCTAATTCACATAGTGCACACCCACACGCTCGTGACCTAGCATGTGCGTCACCTCAATACCAATAATATAACAGGTATTACGGGGTTTCATACCCTCAATACTAAGTTTAGAAGAGTTACTTACCTCGAACAAGCCAATACCAATGACGAGCAAGACAAGTGATGCTCCAAAGATGTCATCACGTGCATAGCGACCTCCGAACGACTCAAAACTAGCCAAAAGCAACTCAAATACATCAATTAAAGCCCAAAGAAACAATTTCAAATGATAAAGGTCGAATCTATAATCAAAATCCAAAACCGGCCAAAAATCACACCCAGGCCCGCGTCTTGGAACCCAACAAAACTCAAAAAAATCCGACAACCCATTCAATTAGGAGTCCAACCCTACCAGTTTCACTCAAATCCGACTCTAATTCGATGTTCAAAACTCAAAAATTCATATAAGGAAACTTTAGGCCAAAACCCCCAATTTCTCTTTAAAATTCATCAACCAATTGCCAAAAATGAAGATAGATTCGTAGAATAAGATCAAAACCAAGTGTAGAATACTTACCCCAATCCTTTTGCTCAAAAAATCGCCTTTCCGAGTCCCACATCTCATAATATGAAGAAAATACCAAGACTCTCGATTTATAGCTTCTGCCAGCATTTTCGCACATGTGGCACATTAGCCGCTTCTGCGACAGAACATCCGCTTCTGAGGAATCATATGAGGACTCAACCCTCGCACCTGCGGACAACATATGCGCTTCTATGACATCGTAGGTGTGAGCCACCATCCGCACCTGCGAAATACCTCGCTCCTGCACACCTCGCACCTGCGCATCCACAAATGTGCACAAATCTCCGATTCCGTAGTCTTCCTCACCCAGCACTCACCTCGCTTCTGCGGCCATCGCACTAGCGCAATACCAGTCGGAGGTGCGGAACACCACAACCAACAATTTAGCAAAAATCAAAATGCAATGAAATGATCTGAAACTCACCCTAGCCCCTCGGGACCCCTTCTGAACATGCCAACAAGTTCCATAACACAATACAGACCTACTCGAGGACTAAAAACACATATAACAACATCAGAACGACGAATCACAGCTCAAATCGAAATTTATAAACTTTGAACTTTTCAACTTCAATAACGCATGCCGAAACATAGCAAATCAACCCGGAATGAACCCAAATTTTGCACACGAGTCCCAAATGACATAACGAAGCTATTCCAATTCTTGGAACCACAATCCGGCTTTGATATCCTCAAAGTAAACTTCCGGTCAAACTTTTGAACTTTTCAAACCTTCAAATTTTCAATTTTCGCCAATTTGAGCCAAAACCTTATAGAAGCATCCGAATGCAAATTCGAGCACACACCCGAGTCTAAAATCACCATCCGGACCTAACGGAACAATCATAACTCCGTTTCGGGGTCAACTTCACAAAAAGTAAAACTTGGTCAACTCTCCCAATTTAAAGCTTTAACAATGAAAGCCATTATTCCAATTTGATACGGAACAACCTGAAAACTAAAACCGACGATTCACATAAGTCATAATACATCAAATGAAGCTACTCATGCCCGTAAACTACCGAGCGAAGTGCAAATGCTCAAAACGACCGGTTGAGTCGTTATATTATCCCCCACTTAAACATACGTTCGTCCTCGAACGTGCCAAGAGTTGTTACCAAAACCATCAAACCGCTGTATAACCTTACCATCCACATATCTGAAGGTGATCCCACGTCACCCTATCACATATAGGTCCGATAACACAACACAATTGAAATTTCTCAATTCAACCTAGCCCACAAGCCTTAGAATCAAATTTACAACATCCGAAATTTCCTGTAAGATATGAATATCGCAACCTACACACCGTATAAGTCTCAACAAGCAGTACCAAGCTACAACCATAACCCAAGATACAATCGCATGATATACATCCATAGCAAAATTTTCGATCATAGTAGCTGCTTAAAACAACCCAATTCCGGTAATAAGCCTCATATCTAACAAAACCTCACTCTAAAACTTTCGTACACTACTGATAATGAGAGAACATGCAGAAACTCGTAACCATTCATCAAATCAACAAGCCACAGAGCTACCTCTCCTTCATCAAGAACTATAACCAATTCCTAAGCCCACTTCCGATATTATCCTTCCAAATATACCACAATGAAATTTGATAGCACCCATCCTAGATTTGGCAACTTCATCTTATCGAATACTAATTACTCTACTGACACGCAACACCAATACTACCCAGAGCCACAAACCGTGTAATCCATGCACCAATAAGCAACAATCCAAATGTACTAAATCATGGGAAAATGACTCAGACGAGAGAATTGTCCCTCAAGCTCAACAAGTACCACCACAACGCAATGCGAAGAACCTATCACACATTGTAGAACCAAAACACACGAATTTAACACAAGGTACCATATCTCAACATAACTTCGGTGCAATGCGTGACTCCATCCAAACACTGATCCATATGGAATACCTCAGCCACCATGCTCAAATCAATAACCACGTGCAATCCGACATCAAGTACTCAAAGTGCATTACCATAACCATGGAGAAGCAGAGGACACAATGCCACACAAAACCCGAAAGAACATAGCTCATACGCTATCAACCATGCAATACCAAATTACTCATCTCGCTCAAATTCCGTTATGGGGTCCAAATAGAACTGCCCCAGGTGTGCTTATAACCAACGAATCACAACTCCTCCTATCATAAAAGGGTAACTCACAGATTATTTCACAACACGAATAAGCTTAACAAAAACCGAAAGGTACATCCCTCAACAATAGCAGTATGAAGCCAACCAATTCGGCTCGGTGTAGAATACCCATCCTAATTGGGCCTACCAATGGACCCCGAAATAAACTCCGAGCACCCACAAATAGATAAATAAACCTCCAAAAGCCCACAATGGTTGAATCATAACACATACTATCACCTGGCTAGCTTCAGCGATGACTTCACAGTCCACAACCATGAAACCATCCGCTCCTGAGAGCTCCCAGTCTCCAAATCCATAGAACACACGAATCACCATATTTGATCCCAACTCCACCGCCAAAATGTCTAACACATTTCTCATACACGATCATCCCATGAGAAATACTTCTAAAATTCTTCTGTGCCACATAGAAAATTTTGAATATCAGCAGTCGATCAACCAGGAGAGTGCCGCAGTACCAGTGAAGTATCCATAAATCAAAACACATTGCCCCTTCTGAAATGTATACTCTCATAAAGCCATACCAAATAGTAATATCATTTACCTAGTCATCTGAAACCGTCCATGCTGCCTACGAATTTATATCCTTCCCTTCCAAACTGACCCGTGACCTTGCACATGCAAATCTGAATCATACACAACACACCGCATCTACCATGCGATCTTGTGAAGAGTACGAGAATCTCATAATCAACTTGGAGTCACAAGCAAAATACATACTCGATCAGTCAGAAACCTTCCCTTTGATCTATCCCGGAGAAAATCTTAATACGCGACATATTCCTCATGCTAGTAGGAAATATACTCCTCGAACCGTGGTAGAAAACATTGAAAACTCTTCGGACCCATTTGCACATAGCCAAGCTATCATGACCGAATCTCGCTAACTCAACCCATCCAAATAGGTCGCCATAACCCAAGAGCATTGTCACAAAACACCTGTAGAGACTAGCCATGTCATAAGTATCCAAAGAACCGATTATATCTATTATTGTGCTGATCCAACCTACTACCAAGCTGTCCTATTTCTTCAAGTCCCTTCCAAATTTCCTTTAAATTGATTCTTCTCCTTGCTAGAACACCATGATCCTTAACCAAAATTCACCACACAAGAGACCCTAGTATAAAACCACAATGCCTAAGGCCCATAAGCCGCTAACTTCCCTCTTAAGCACCCCAAACGTGACACCCACTCTAAAGAGAGCTTACGTGAACCTAAAAAATTTTCCTTCACCTTATTGATACTGAAATGCATAATCCACAATCATTTAAAAATGCCACAAGTCTCGACACCATCCAATGTAACTCTCAGTTTCTAGCCATATGCAAATCTTGAAAATTCCAAATCGCTACATTTAAATCTTGAATCCATTAGAACCATTCTCCATAGCCATCCACTCTTCTCAAATCTCAATTAAACTGAGAAAAAGGACCGAATGACCTATGCCCCATTCGCACACCAACACCCAAGGGAGTAAACCACACTCCTAAGCAACCTAGCAATTCCTACTCCATGCATACTACATCCTTCACGACTAACCACTCAATCATTCCATGACTCCCGTATACCCATAGAGTGTAATACAACTCATATCCAAAAATTCCCTTACTCGAGTCATCCTCAATCTCAACCCTGCAGTCATAACTGATTCACCAGTTACCTCAAATCGAAACCAATACAACGCATAATCGTGCAATCAACTCGTCGATAGCAGACTCCCCCACTTGGCTCAAAGCCATATATCAAAACACACAATGACTCATAATTCCCATACTCTATTACTGCCATAATACCTTAGTGAGATTCAACTAAATCCTTCCTGAGCTCCTGTAATGCAAACCATCTAATACTTCAAATTATCTGCAAATCTCGCATTCACCCTTGTAAGTCAAGCCAACTTCCACAGGCGATCCAAACTAAAATTGCAACATATATCATTCACTGGTAAAGGAGAACTCTCTACAAAAACAACATAGGGACCGCACAACCTCAGGACACCCCGGAGAGGTAACCCACCTGCTTTGCCTCAAACTAAAATCTCTCTATACTCTTCCACAATTGTAACTATTACGCAATCACTTAATATTACTGAGTCTAAACTCATAACACGATATGAAATTCTACTTCACTCCACAACTAAACAACATGAGAGGTCCTTCAACACACCCATAACTCGAGGCCATACGCCCAATCAAGACAAAAATCAAACACCTGATAGTTCTCGTTACATTTCAACTAAACTCTTCTCTTCACATTCGAACAATCTGAACACATCTCGCAGTCACATCATACTCACCACATGGTAATCCAATCAAAAATTCCACTAACAAGGAAACCACCAAACATATAAGTCCCAAAAGCACGTGCTCACACCACCGAAAGCTCCATGCTTAAGCTACCGTCAAAACCTAGCCTCAAGCCCTCAAGACTGGCCCATCATCAGCATGCTAAATCACATCTTGCACCTCAACCATGGAATCACAAACCGTCATTGCACAATTGATACCGAGCGCTCATGTGTGCATACAAATGCGTGGAAAGAATTCAAAAGGTTACGCTTCAAGATGAATCAATGTCGCACGATAAGGAAATAAAGATGGGAAGTATATCTTAAATGTCCTATAGCCTCTCGAAGATAGGTATGGACGTCATCATACCGATCTGCTAGACTCTACTAGACATTGCTCATGACTTGTAGAACCTATGAACCTAGAACTCTGATACCAACTTATCACGACTCCAAATCCACTAGTCGTGATGTCACCTAACCCAACTCTATAGGTAAGCCAACTAATAACTATCCAATTCCAATAATATTAACAAGACAATTAAACGAAATAAATTTACTGAATCTTATACATTTTCCAAGGACTGGTAGTACAAATCATGAGCTTCTAAGAATAGAATTCACAAAGTTGAAATGAAATAAATACATCGTCTGTTTGAAAAGTACAGAAATAGAGTTTTATAGATCTAAGGGTACCACGAACAAGAGGCAGCTACAATCGGGACGCAGGTACATCTTCAATCCACCTCCCATCTAACATAGCAACGTCAGCAACCAACATCTGCACGTAAGGTGCAGAAGTGTAGTATGAGTACAACCGACCCCATGTACTCAGTAAGTAACAAACCTAACCTTAGGTTGAAAGTACTAACGAGCTAACACAAAGGTCGGGACCAACACCAATATTCTACAACAGTTCATAATAGCATAGTACAAGTAATAAAGAGGTCTCAGAAATAAATGCTCAAATCGTCCATCATTCCCGAAAAATAGGCATGCTTTCCAAGTATATCGGTGAAAATCCAAATCTTTTACCGAAAATTCCAAAATACGAGTAAGTTGGAAAACTCTGGGTTTTCCCAAAAATCCTTTCAACAAGTAGTAAGATGTTTCATTTTCAGATAGCATGAGGAAAATACTTCTCTATGCCTAAATGTCAAGATATAGGTAAAATCATAAATGTCCCCAAAACTGGGTAGCAAAAGGAAATACACCTCTACGCATGTATCTCAGGTACGCATGTCAAATACAATGCATCCCGATGATGAGCTCATGTACTCATACTCTCGGAGTACTCAATATCAGTGTCTGGCATTCTCTCTCGCTATGCTCATCACACGCATTCACTCAGTGTTGTACAATACCTACTGCGGTGTGCAACCTGATCCACATAGAGATAGTCGACTGTGCTCACTAGGGGTGTATAGACTCTGATGGGGTTCCTTCAGCCCAAGAGCTATATCGCTGCAGCGTGCAACCCGATACCATAAAATGTAATCAATATATCACTACAGATTGCAGCCTGATCCCATGAAATGTAATCAACATATCGCTGCGACGTGAATCTCGATCCCATAAAATGTAATCAATATATCATTGCGGCATGCAACCCGATCCCATAAAATGTAATCAATATAACATGTTGCCACGACAGCCTGATCCCAAAATATCACTCTCACTCAGGCCCTCGGCCTCAGTCAGTCAGTCTCTCCAGTCTCACTCACGGACTCACAATGTCATGCAACTAGCTCGACAACAATGGTATGATGTATCAATAAATAATAACTGAGACTAAGATATGGTAGGAATGCATGATATTACTAAGTACAAAGTATCAATGAAAACAGTGGGATGACAATAAGAAACAGCCACTATGGGTCCAAACAGTATCGGCATGCCTAAACATGATATCTAGAATGAATGAAGCTTAACTACTTTATCCCATGGTGGAAACACGAATATCAATAAAGTAGGACAACTATGCAGTTCCATAGAAGCAACAGAGTCCCAATTCACATGGTACACGCTCACGCGCCCGTCACCTAGCATGTGCGTCACCTCAATACCAATTACATAACACGTATTACGGGGTTTCATACCCTCAGCACTAAGTTTAGAAGAGTTAATTACCTCGAACCAGTCAATACCAATGCCAAGAAAGCCAAGTGACGCTCCAAATATGCCATCACGCGCGTATCAACCTTCGAACGGCTCAAAACTAGCCAAAAGTAACTCAAATACATCAAATAAAGCCCAAGGAAACAATCTAAATGATGAAGGTCGAATCCTTAATCAATGCCCAAAACCGGCCAAAAATCACAACCGGGCCCGCGCCTCGGAACCCAACAAAACTCAAAAAATTCGACAACACATTCAATTACGAGTCCAACCCTTCTAGTTTCACTCAAATTCGACTGTAACTTGATGTTCAAAACTCAAAAATTCATATTAGGAAACTTTAGGCCAAAACCCCCAATTTCCCTTTAAAATTTATCAACCAATTAACAAAAATGAAGATAGATTCGTGGTATAAGATCAAAAACAAGTGTAGAATACTTACCCCAATCCTTTTGCTCCATAAATCACCTCAATCCGAGTCCTACATCTCAAACTATGAAGAAAAGACCAAGACCCTTGATTTATAACTTCTGCCAGTATTTTCGCACTTGCGACACATTAGCCGCTTCTGCAGCTGTCGCAGTTGGGAAATACCAGTCGCAGGTGCGGAACACCAGAACCAACAACTTAGAAAAAATCCAAAATGCAATGAAATGATCAGAACTTCGTCTGAAACTCACCCGAGCCCCTAGGGACCCCGTACGAACATGCCAACAAGTTCCATAACACATATACGGACCTACTTGAGGCCTCAAAGCACACATAACAACATCAATACGATGAATCACACATCAAATCGAAATCTATGAACTTTGAACTTTTCAACTTCAATAACTCGTGCCAAAACATAGCAAATCAACCCGGAATGAATCAAAATTTTGCAAACAAATCCCAAATGACATATCGAAATATTCCAATTCGTGGAACCACAATCCAGCTCCGATATCCTCAAAGTCAACTTTCGGTCAAACTATTGAACTTTCCAAACCTTCAAATTTCCATTTTCCGCCAATTTGAGCCGAAACCTTATAGAAACATTGAAATGCAAATCCGAGCACACTCCCGAGTCGAAAATCACTATCCGGACCTAACAGAACTATCATAACTCTGTTCTAGGGTCAACTTCACAAAATGTCAAATTTGGTCAACTCCCTAATTTAAAGCTTTAACAATGAAATCCATTCTTCCAATTCGATTCTGAACAACCTGAAACCAAAATCAACGATTTACATAAGTCATAATACATCAGACAAAGCTACTCATGCCCGTAAACTACCGAGCGAAGTGCAAATGTTCAAAACGACTGATTGGGTCGTTATAAGAAATTGGAAGCACTTAGTGATTCTTTGCATTCAAGAACATTCAGATGGTTTGCACTTTGTTACTTATATTGGCCAATGGAAAGAAACTACATGCTGAATTATGGTTTTTTATTCATAGGTGGTTTCATTTGGACTAGGATGTCACTAGCTTCATCTTATAGTCTGAGAAGTAGGGTAGTGATTTATCCAGCAGCTACTTAATTTGGTTGAGAAACATGCAGAGGAAAGCAAACAAACAAGTCTAGCCAATATTCGTCGTTGATGAGTACATAAAGATATTTTGGACTGAAGTTTGAGGCAAAAGAGCCAAGGTAGGAAGCGAAGAAGGCCATGGAAGCTAATGTGAGAAGTGATATAAATGCAACTACGTAGATTTCAATTCAAAAGGAAAGATGCAGTTTGAAAGTTGATGCGAGAAGTGATACAGTTGAAACTGGTTAGAATCTAATTCAAGAGGAAATATGTGGTCTGAAAAGAAAATGATTCGTTTTATAAGTTTTTATTATCTACCTTTTCTTTTTTGTTGTAGATTTAAGTTAATCATGAAGGTCGTGTCTTGCTGATATGAAGAGTCTAAAGTTTGTAAGTAATTTATGATTATGCCAAAGCTTTCCATCATGTTGGGCCTGTGCTGCATTCCTGCCTAGTAAGAGAATATTGTTTACCTCGAAATACGAGTAACAATTAAACTTGTAATGTGGTTATAAGGATACATAATTTAATTCAATGTCAATTGATGAATAGCTAAATAAATAAAGGAGTTAAATGATTTAAATGGAACCCGTGCAATTTCAAGTTATCGACCCTGATCAGGATTAGACTCGAGATCGAATTCCAAGGACAGTAAGATCAGAAATAGTAATACGAACAATATGAACTATAAAGAGTTAAGAGCGAATAAAAGAACAGAACACTTTGTATTTCTCAGCAATGTCGTATGTGGTAAGTGCGTATAATGATAATGATGATGAATGTGTATTTACAAATGAACTGATTCCTATTTATATAGTAGAGGAATCCTAAATAAGGTATGACTCTAATTTTGGAAGAAAAATACACGATTGATACCATTAACAGTTAATAGTTCTATTTGTTCAGATATTCTCGCAGAGATTGGTGGTCGATTGCGGATATCTCGTGATTCTCTTACTACGACTTTGATCCAGCCCGATCTCGAACCCTCGGTCTTCTCGTTCCTCGAGCCCCGTCTTGCTTTAATACATGTTCACTATCGAGGCATACCCTCGAGCCCATAAAATCGGGTATCCACAATTTTTACCGTATACAGATAGTCCCCGCATTTTTTGGAATGAAATTATAAGAAACGATTTAAGCCTATATTCTCGATATCTTAGTCATGATGTCGCCTCTGTGAGGTAAGCGATGGATGTGACCGAAATGTCCCATCGGTTTGCTTCCCAAAAAACCATCAACGCATGTCAGTCGTCGGTCGGCCACTAGTGGCACCAAACTGCTGTTTTATGCCTATAAATACCAGCTTCCTAATAGATTCAAATTTTACTTTTACTTTGATCGCAAACCCTTGAGTCCACAATCCTTCTTGAGTTTCCTCTCATCGCCGCTTATTAAACCACCGTTGTTCCACCGTAGCCGCCAGTTCTAAACCTTCTTTTTACTCCCCACTCAGACGTAAATGACGAAGACCTCTAAAACAGTACCGCAAAAGGAGAAAGCTCCATACTCTTCCTCCCGGCCGGACGGCGATAAAACGCAGGTAGAACCTATCGTCCATGAATACGTACCTGGCCCCTGTGTCCGTAAAACTGATTTAAAAGTTGCTAACCCCTCATCGGTGCCGAGTCGATGCGAACATATATCGGTGTACATGTGTTTGATTATCGAGGGCCATGAAGAAGGACTGCAGATGGGATCTAGAGGGTGTGGTGCAAATTCCTACGCCTGAAGAGAGCATCACCACACATGTGAAGGGGTTCATGAGTGTTTACACTTACCCCTTCACATTGGGTCCCGTCGACCCCGTGATATTTGACTTCTGCAAGAGGTACGAGATCACCCTCGGTCAACTCCACCCCTACTTTTGGCGCATAGTGATCATGTCGCGCTTCTACTCCAACGAGGCCGGGGGGTTGGAGTTCATATTGGACCACCTTATTCGGTTATACAGGTCTTGACTCTATCGAGGGCTAATTAGACTTAACTACCGAGCAAACAAAGCCCTTTTCTTGAATATCAACGAAGACAAAGATCGGGGTTGGATGAGTCAGTTCATACAGGTGAGGACCTGTAATATAATACTAGAAGAAAAGATGTCGTTTCCCGAGGAGTGGATAACCAAACGTAAGTGACTTTTTATTCTTTTGGTTTTGTGTCTCTTTCAATCTTGTTTAACATTTTACTTCGACCATGCAGCTGACCCTGGGATGCCCGAGGCGGTGCCTGATTTTGAAGATTGGATCCACAAGCTTGCCTCCACCTTGACTCGTGTTGAACGAGTGTGGAGGAATTTGGCTAAAGGCAAATGGGAGGCAAAAAACCATGGTAAGGTCCCTTCTTACGTATTCCGAAACAATTACTACTTTTCTCCATTATTGATCTTCTGTTTATGTAGGTCTGACCAAAGGTGCCATTATGAGGCATTCGAGCGATGGTGGCGAAGCCGCGTTTCATGTTCCGAGGCCGAAAAAGGACAAGAAAAGAAAATTCCTTGGAATCCGAGGTCTCCAAACCCAGACCTCGAAGGGTGAGGAGAAAAGCATCTTTTCTCTTGGTGGGCGTAGTCCAAACGTTGAGGGACCAAGACGATGATGAGGAATAAGAAGGCTCCTCGGCGTTGACAACTTGCCTCAGAAAGTCCATCGAGGTTGCTTCATATTCTGAGCTGCCGCCTCTTGCAACCAAGCCTCAAGTCGAGGAGGCTTCTAATTATCGTCGACTTCTACACTAGGAAGGGCCGATTCTGAGACCAGGAAGACCGGAACCATGACAATAGGTCAAATGACTTCCATGCTGGTCTTTTCTAAAGGGGCGATAAGGGATGCCCAAAGGCTGAAGATCCATAAGATTGGCGGAAGCTCTAGCGCTGGTGATCCTTTCCAGGATTGCTTCGTGGGGGTCGATGATGCCTCCGATATCATTGATGCTTCGATCCTCATGGCGGAAGCTCAACGTCTTTTTTCCAATGTAAGTGCTTGTTGTTTTTTGGTCATTCCTCTTCATCATTTTTCTAAAGTTATTCTTTCTAACTTGTGTTCTTCTTCTTTGTATAGGCTTCTGCCAAATTCTGAGCCGACCTTAATTAGTGTGAAGCCGATCTCCGAAGGGTCTCGTAAGAGAGGAATGTTTTGAAGATCCTTTGTGGCTAAAAGGACGAGGCCATAAAAGATCTCCAAACGGAGCTACCCAAGGCTCATGAGGAGGAGGCCGAGTTGGATAAGCAGGTAACTGCCTTATTGATACGACATGGGGTCGACTCCACTATGGAAGCTTACCCTTCAAAATCTCAGTTGCATTAGAAGGTGGAGAAGATCGGTCTTCTTCGGGCGGAGGTTGACCAGGTTAAGACCGACTGCGATCGGTGGAAATCTAGGATGGACCGCCTTGCTGTTGAAAAGGAAGCAGCTTTGGCCAAGTTATCTTTGGCGGAGGCCCAACTCTAAGGTCTTAGGGAAACAGGTTATGCTCAGGCCAAAAGGGTCGAAGAGCTCGAAGCCGGGCTTGGCGAGGCCAAGGCTGAGATCGATATGACTAAGGCCAAGGCGGACAAATCCATAGCGTAGTACCGGGATGACACCGTAGCTGTTCAAACCCAGCTGAGGGAGGCTTCCAATCGGGATCAGTGGCATAGTGACTTGGCTAAGTGCCGATCCCAGAGGGAAACCCTCAAGGAAATTCATGCTCGAGGTTTTTACCTTTCCGAAGAGATTGCTCGGGCAAAGGAACTCGAGCCCGAAGCCAGGCAGGTCGTCTCTTTCGATGAAGATGATGATGATGGCGGGTGTGGTAGCGGAGAAGATGGCGGTGAGGTTGCTGAAGAAGATGCCTCCAATGTAACGAAGAAGATGGCGGGAGGAGGCCGGTATCGAAGGGACTATCCCCGATCCTAACTAGGTCGTAACTTCTTTTTCTTTTGTAAGGCCCTGGCTGGCCCTTTGTACATATATTTAAAATTTTCCTTTGATGCCTTAATGAGTTTTTCCTTCATGTCCTTTGTATGTTTACTTGTTCTTGCTGAAAGATTTTCATTGCTTCATTCCAACTTGTGATCGAGATAAACCCTTAGGTTTTTTGTTGTTATATGGGCAAGTCCTCGAGATACGAGGGCAAGTCCCCGAGTTTGAAACTCATTCGAGATCTTATCTCGGGGGTGACTCGATCTAACTGACCGACAGGTTATCCTTAATAACCAAGTTTGAATAAATCTTTGACTTTTAGGATTAAGCGAACCCTTAGGTTTCCATCATAGGGTTCTTAAGTATTTCGAGCTCACTGATATACCCCTTAGGTGAATCTGTAGTTAACATTTGTATGAGCTCGTGACAACTGAACCCTTAGGTTCGAATCGAGTGAGAGCGAGGTCTCGAACTCTAATCATATCATCTGTAGGCTTATTAGATCGGTCCTTAGGCTCTTTTATATTGGCCCTTAGTCTCTTTAAATTGCCCCTTAGGCTCTTTTAGGTTGGCCCTTAGTCTCTTTAAGTTGGGCCAATTCGGCCTCTACAAATAGCTATAATTTTTCCCTTTTTTCGGCTAAAAGACTTAGTGAAAATTTCTCTATGCCTTAGCATGTGTTTTTGTACCCGTAGGGTTTTTTGAGGGTTCAACGATCAGCACCCAATTTTTTCTTAACTCGTTTATGTTAAGATAATTTAATACCTCTTGAGGCTTTTTTGAAGACTGATATTATCGAAACCTTAAATTTTTTTTTAGGGATGAATTTATCGAAGCCCTCTTTTGTTTGCTTTGCCGAGGGTATCCTTAACCGGTTTTTTAAAGTGTTTGAAGGTCTTTAGTTTATGGAAGAAGTTGTACGTCTCCAAGCCGCATTATTTCGGCCGTAGCCTTTTTATACGACTGTAGTCTTTAATGTGGCCGTATCTTTCGGGTATGTCCCTTTCCCCGAGTGCGATGGCCTTGGCCTGTAAATTGGGGGGGTGCCTTTTGAGGTCTTATGATTTGGAACTTAGATATCTCGAGTAGGTAGTCCTCGAATATTTGAGGTATGCTTGCACTTGGCCCTTGGGTCATTTTCCACAAGTGTTAGTTTCGCATAACAGATCATAAGTATATGACTGGTATAATAGAAATTCTACTTCAAACACGAGATGTTTGAGAAAAAAGAGAGTGCTTCTTGGTATTATTCATACATGCGTACATATTTTGTTGTCGGGACTCGGCTATTCTATATGGACACGGTTCATTCGACCGTTTGGCCCATTACAAAATTCTTCCTTTTGAGACCCATTTACATAACATCTGAGGGTGATGACCCCCAGTATTCGAGGTTGATTGTAAAGAAGCCTTGGATACTGTTGAATTATCCCCAGGTAGCACATAGTTGTTTCCTCGTTAAAACCCTTGCCGGAAAAACCCATTTGGGATAAAGCCGGTCTAAGGAAAAAATCAACACGTACTTTAAAACCTGAGGTCTCGATTTCTTGGATCGGATACCTGCAGCAAGTTAGCTTAGAATATTTAAGTAAATGAAAAAAGGAGAAATTCATACCTTAGCAATAATATCGCTTGAGGAGTTATATGTTCCAATTATTTGACAATGGCTCGCCGTCCATTTTTCCAAGCTTGTACGATCCTCTCACGACTATGTCGAGGATTTGATAGGGTCCTTCCCAGTTAGGACCGAGTTTCCCTTCATTAGGGTCTCGAGTATTGATGGTGATTTTCCTTAAGACCAAGTCCCCGACTTTGAAGTGTCGAAGGTTGGTTCTTCTATTGTAATACCTCTCGATTCTTTGCTTTTGTGCGGCCATTCGAACGAGTGCCGCTTATCGTCATTCATCTAACAATTCGAGGATGGTATTCATTGCCTCGTGGTTTGACTCTTCCGTTGTATGTCGAAACCTGGCGCTGGGCTCTCCAACTTTGACAGGTATTAAGGCTTCGAAGCAATAGACTAAAGAAAACAGAGTTGGTCCTGTGCTGGACTTCGATGTCGTCCGATATGCCTATAGAACCTCGTGCAATTTTTCTCTCCATATCTCTTTGTCTTCATTTAGCCTTTTCTTCAAGTTTTAGATGATAGTTTTATTCATTGATTCGTCCTGTCCGTTTCCACTAGGGTGATATGGCGTTGATAGTATGATCTTTATTTTGTGATCTTCGAGGAATTTTGTTACTTTACTACCGATGAATTGTTTGTCGTTATCACACACTATTTCCGCAGGTATCCCGAATCGACATGCAATGTGTTTACCTTGAAAATGGTATTTATAATTAAATTTGATTATGTGGTTCTAAAAATATGCGATTTATTTTAATGCTAGTTGTTAAGAAATAAATGCTAAGTATGAGTAACAGAAATAAGGTAAAATGATATGAAATCGAAGATAGGAAAACCATACTGCCTCACGTCGGTTTTGAACTAGGCGAGATAGGTCCTCGAGGTCGAGGCTCGTGGTCAGTGATGTTCGATCGATGAAGCTGTAAAAACTCTATGGACCTCGGAGGACGCTATTTATGATCAAGGATGGATAATAAATGAAAGACAATCAATGGAATTCTATAAATGCAAGTATTAAATAAGTAAAGAGACAATAGGGGATGTTTGAGTTAGAGAGCAGAGAATGTTCTTGTTGCTTCCATTGAATATTGTGTGTGCAAAAAATGATAAGGGTCCCCTTTATATAAGAAGGGAAATCCTAACATAGTACATAAGCATTTATTACAAAGTCATACAACTGGTACATCTATTTAATGTCATAGTACGGACTTGTACTCTGTTGCAGACTTGGCTGCCTTCGCCCACGTGCTGCTCGCTTGTGACAGTCACCAATTTGTATTGCCCCGATGTCGAACGCGGAGAACACTCATGCTAGGGCCTCGAGCCGTACTTCGAGGCTTACACGAACAGGCTATGAAATGCCCTAATAGACATAAAATCGGTCTCCCCGATTTTAGCCGTACACAGATTGTCCCCGCGTTTCTTAGAGTGGAAGGATAAGAAATGGTTTTGATCTTGATCTTCTCGATCATCTCTTGACGATGTCATGCTTGTGACGTAAGCTTTTGAGGTGGTTGAGACATCTCGTCGGTTTGTCTCCCTAGATGCCTTGAATTATGTCGTCGGTTCATTTTCCCAAAAGAGTTGATTGCTCTGTCGGTCCGTTTCCCCTAGGACATTGATTGCGCCGTCGGTTACGCTACCGTCTCCCTATAAATGGGGAATTGTTTGGGCCAAAACTTACTCATTCTTTCTTCAGCATACTTTAATCCTTCCCCTTCTCTACATTCTTCTCCAAATTCTTATTTTTATGGTTCAAACATGTGGCCATAAGGTCATATGGCAACAACTTTGCCAGTTATGCCTTGGCCTTTTTTGTTCAAAGCTCTTCTCCACCGATTGGGTTTATACTGAGTTGTTGTTGTTTTTGTTTTTGTTGTTGGCTTGAAATAATGAGAGAAGGGCGCCAGATGTTTTCCGTATCAGAAGATATGTGGTCCTTACACTGCTGCTCATCTCTCTTAACTTCAACCTGGTGTGGCGCCTCATTCTTTCCTCTTTTTGTGGAGTGAGGTGGCACTATCTACTAACTTTTGCATCCCACACCGGTACAATATCTCAAGAAGTGGCCTCACAATAGTAGTGCTGGCGAGGTCCGTACTTGCCAAATTTTTCACCGGGCCACAATTCTCTTCGCCTGTTAAAAGCTTTTGCTCTTTGATAAACTATAGCATTTTCTTCATCTATCACTGTTTCGGAAGAGGTCCTCGAAGACGCCATTTTTATGATCTAAATAGAGTCCCCGAGGAAGAGGTTCTCGAAGATGTTGCTCTTGAGGATACACCCTCGAAGTAGATTAGGCCTTTTGCTGCTATTTTTTTTTTCTTTGTTTCTATGTAAGGGCCTCTTGCGGGTTTTGTAATCATCTCTTATTAATACAAGATACTCTTCATTTTTCCTTCGATTTGTGTGGAATCCCGTTAGGACTCGTGACATAATAAACCCTTAGGCTTTTAGTTGATTAATGTGACGCTTCTTAAAGTCTTTAGTTATCCCCCGGGCTAAGCTTGGATCGGTTTGATGTGAACTTCGGGTGTCGGGGCTTCTAGGCCCGAGTTGAGTGAGAACTAGGTCTTGACTCTTGAAATAAAGGTAGCCTGTTGACATCCCTCGAGTGAGAATTTTCCTGAACTCCGGTAGCCTTTGGACTTAATGATCGAGTGAGCGTTCGCTCGAACCCGAAATAAAGATATCCCTAGGGTCTTGTAAATTGTCCCCAAGTGAGGGCTTGCTCGAACTTGGGTAGCCCTTAGTCTTAGTAGTCGAGTGAGCGTTCGCTCGAACTCGAAGTAAAGATAGCCATGGGGCTTTGTGAATAGTCCCCGAGTGAGTCGTTGAAGGAGCAACCCCGGCGATAGACTAGGGCTATATTTATTTTTCCCCTTTGTAAGATCTTTGGACACAAATCCTGTGAATATACTCCTTCGATCTTTCAGTATATGTATATATGCGCAGCCTTTCATCATTTCTTGTTTCGCCTTTACTTTGTGTAACGGATTTCCGAACTCGTTTGCCGTTGGTGCGGGATCTGGTCTTCAGAGCAAGCCCTTAGGTTTCTGCTTTGATGAGCAATTTTGCAATGGCCGAATATTGAACATTTTAGCCCCCGAATTACGTTTTGGCTTGAGTTTTTAGGTCTCGAAGTTGACCTTGAGATTCTCTTATGCCGGCTCTTGGGCTCTTACACTTCGGCCCTTATGCATTTTTAGTTAACCTTTTAGGGCCTAGTCTTCGAGTCGGGGTCCAACTCAAGCTCATCGACCCGTAGGTTCTTGAATTAGCCCTGAGGCTTTTTAAGCTGGCAGTCAGGCTTTTAAGCATGGGGTCAATGCGACCTTTAATCGGCCCATAGGCTTTATGATGTTGGCCCGAAGGCTTTTATGTGTTTGCCTTTAGGCAGTTTAGTTTAGTTAACCGTTTCAGGCTCAGTCCTCGAGTCGGGTTACGGCTAGAGCTCATCGACCCTTAGGTATTTTTTAGAATTAACCCTGAGGCTTTTTTTGAGCAGGCGCCAAGGCTCTTACGCGTTGGGTCGATACGACCTTTAGTATGGCTATATTTTCCCTCGCTAAAGACTTATTTGAAGTTATTTTGTTTGTCCGACTCTTCGACTGTCCGAAAAGAACCTTGATTGCGAGTCGTTATGTGAGGATAAATGAGCACCTTGGAAAGTTTTGCCCTATGGCTGAATTGTCTCGAGCCTTTTCATTGTTTGGAGCTGACATGAAAATGATCGAAGCTCTTTTGCTTGTGCCGAGGGTAGCGTGTACTAATCGGTTCTTTCCGAAATATTTTCGGAGGATTTAATTTTTTGGCGATGGTCGGGCGTCCTAGAGTTGCGTTAGTTTGGCCTGAGCCTATCGACCAGAGTCGTTTGTGTTTGGTCAGAGCCTTAATCCCCGAGGGAGGTATCCTCAGTGTCTATATTCGAGAATATGCCTTTTTAGGGGTCTTACAAGTTCGAATATATAGCGTTGGCTTTAAAATCGGGATTGTGCCTTTTATAAGGTCATATGATTTGGACATGCCTTACTTGAGGTCTTAAAGCTTTGATCATGCCCGTAGGACTTACAGTTTTGATCATGCCCGTAGGACTTACAATTTTTACCATGCCCGTAGGACTTACAGTTTCGATCACGCTCGTAGGACTTACAGATTTGATGCCACCACATAGAGGGATTTTGGGCTCAAGGTTATCCACTTGTGATCTTATGGCCTCGAGTCTTCGGCGTCAATCCCCGAGTGTCCGGGGAATTTCTGGTTATTGAGCTGTCTCTTGTGATAAAAAATTCTTTCAAAGCACGAGGTTTTGTATAAAAGATGCTCCTTTGATTACTTGGTACAAGTACACATATTTTCACCGTCGAGGGATCGATTATTCTATGCGATCACGGTTTATTTGACCGTTTGTCCTGGTACATCATTTTCCTATCGAGGCTCTCGTCGACGGCTTTCTTCAGTTTTCCCAAGGATTTGACCTCCCGGGGGGATGCCCCTCAGTATTCGAGGTTGGTTGGAAAGGAGCCTTGAATACTTGCTTTATCTTTCCTTGGGTAGTGTATAGGTGTTTCCTCGTTAAATACCTTGCCGGCAAAACCCTTTTTAGGGATAAAACCCGATCGAAGGAAAAGAGTGCAACGCATGCGTTAAAAACCCAGGGATCTTTTTGAAGTTTTAAGGATGTTTCCATGTCTTCCATCGGATATCTGCAGAAGTTTAGTTCGTAACATGTGAATGAAAACAGGAGCGTGGTCTTACCTTAGCAGTAGTAGCGTTTGAGCATAGATATGTTCCAATTGCTTGGGAGATGTTCACCTTCCATGGTGCCGAGTTTGTAGGATCCTTTGCCGATTACTCCGAGGACACGGTACAGTCCTTCCCAGCTTGGGCCTAGCTTCCCCTCATTGGGGTTCCGAGTGTTTAGGGTGACTTTTCTTAAGACTCAGTCCCCGACTCCGAAGTTCCGGAGATTTGTTCTCCTATTATAGTATCTTTCGATTCTTTGTTTTTGGGAAGCCATATTGACCAGTGAAGCTTCTTGCTTCTCGTATAATAGCTCGAGGGCTGATGCCATATCCTCGTTGTTCGAAATCTCGGTAGCATGCCAAAACCTGGCACTTGGCTCCCCGACCTCGACCGGTATCAAAGCCTCGGACCCATACACCAGAGAGAATGGCGTCTCCCCTGTACTCGATTTTGGAGTTGTTCGATACGCCCATAGGACCTCGGGAAACATTTCCCTCCATCTACCCTTTGCATTTTTGAACTTCTTCTTTAAGTTTTGAATGATGGTTTTGTTCGTGGATTCGGCTTGGTTGTTTGCTCAGGGATGATAGGGCGTTGACAGGATCCTTTTCATCTTATGGTCCTCGAGGAACTTTGTCACTGTGCTTCGGATGACCTGTTTTCCGTTGTCACAGGTTATCTCGGAGGGGATCCCAAATAAGCACAGGATATGGTCCCATATGAAGTTAATGACTTCTTTTTCTCTTATCTTCTCGAAGGCCTGTGCTTCCACCCATTTTGAGAAATAGTCAGTCATAAATAGAATAAATTTGGCGTTACCTGGTGCCGTTGGCAGGGGTCCGACGATGTCCATCCCCCGTTTCATGAACGGCCACGACGACAAGACTGAATGTAGTGGTTCACTGGGTTGGTGAATCATGGGTGAGAATCTTTGGCATTTGTCGCATTTCCGGATGAATTCCTTGGCGTCTTTTTCCATGTTGTCCCAATAATAACCTGCTCTGATCACCTTTCAGACTAGAGAATCGGCGCCAGAGTGATTTCCGCTAGTACCTTCGTGGATTTCTCGGAGCACATAATCCGTGTCCCTCGGTCCTAGGCATACCGCTAGGGGCCCATCGAAGGTCCTTCTGTAAAAAGTTCTGCTTTCGTCGAGCGAGAACCGAGTTGCTTTGGTTCGTAGGGATCTTGACTCCTTTGGGTCTGCGGGTAGCTTCCCACTTCCGAAGTAATCGATGCACTTGTTTCTCCAATCCCATGTAAGGATGGTGGAGTTAATTTTGGCATGGCCTTCCTCGATAACTGATTTGGATAGCTGAACAACTGTTTCGGGGAGTATGTCTTCTTCGTCGACGGACGATCCCAGATTTGCGAGGGCATCTACCTCGATATTTTTCTCTCGAGGTATGTGGGTCAGGGTCCACTCCTTGAAACGGTGCAGCGTGACTTGACTTTTGTCCAAGTACCTTTGCATCCTATCTTCTCGAACTTTGAAGCTCCCATTTACCTGGTTCACTACCAAGAGGGAATCGCATTTCGCCTCAATGATTTCGACTCATAGACCTTTGGCCAATTCCAGACCTGCAAATCATAGCCTCACACTCGGCTTCGTTGTTAGTCAATTTTGCGGGTTTTATAGATTATCTAATCATGCCTCCCGTGGGTGGCTTTAGAACTATGCCGAGCCTAGACCCTTTCACATTCGAGGCAACGACGGTGAACAGGGTCCATACTCCCAAGGATGTGCCCGTTTTTAGCAGAAGTTCTTTCTCTGCTTCGGGTACTAGGGCGGGCGCAAAGTCAAAAATGAATTCCACCGAGTTCGATGGCCCATTTGGCCAATCGGCCCGATAACTAGGGCTTATGAAAGATACTTCGGAGGGGGTATGTCATTAAAACACAAATGCGATGACATTGAAAATAAGGTTTTAATTTTCTAGATGCACTAATTAATGAAAGAGCTAATTTTTCTAGAAGGGGGTACCTGGTTTCGGCGTCACCCAAGGTCCGACTCACATAGTAGTCGGGGAATTGTGTACCTTGTTCTTCTCAAACAAGAACACCACTTACTGCTACCTCGGATATGACAAGGTACAAATACAATGTTTTGTCCTCCTTCGGGGTGTGGAGTAAAGGCGGGCTTGATAGATATCGCTTCAACTCCTCTAAGGCATGTTGGCATTCCGGAGTCCACTCGAAGTTGTTTTTCTTTTTGAGCAAGGAGAAGAAATGGTGACTTTTGTCCGACGACCTCGATATGAATGGACCCAAAGCTGTTATCCGCCTGGTCAACCACTGTACGACCTTCACGTTATTTATCACCATGATCTCCTCGATGGATTTGATTTTGTCGGGATTGATCTCGATTGCCCTGTTTGACACCATGAAGCCTAAAAATTTTCCCGAACCCACGCCGAAGGCACACTTCTCGTGGTTGAGTTTCATGTTGTAGCTTTTGAGAATGTTGAATGTGTCCTGCAAATGAGTCAAATGGTCCCCTGTGTGTAGGGACTTAACTAGCATATAATCAATGTATACTTCCATGGATTTTCCTATTTGATGCTCAAGCATTTTATTAACTAGTCGCTGGTACGTGGCTCCTACGTTTTTTCGGCCCGAAAGGCATCATGTTGTAGCAGTACGTACCATACTTCGTGATGCACGAAGTCTTTTTCCTATCCTCGGGGTTCATCTGAATTTGATTGTACCCCGAGTAGGCATCAAGGAAGGTGAGGATCTCGTGGCCGGCCGTGGCATCAATCAAGCGATCGATGTTGGGCAATGGGAATGGATCCTTGGGGAACTCCCTATTTAAATCTTTACAATCTACACACATTCTTAACTTGTTCCCCTTTTTGTGGACCACCACTACATTGGCCAACCAATCGGGGTATTTTACCTCCTAATAGACCTTATTTTGAGGAGCTTTGTTACCTCGTCTTTGATGAATGCATGCTTTACCTCGAACTGAGGTCTCTTTTTTTTCTTCACCAGTTTGAACCTGGGATCGACGCTTAGTCGATGGGTGGTTATTTCCGGTTGGATCCCTGTCATGTCTAAATGGGACCAAGCAAAGCAGTCGATATTAATGATAAGAAATTGAATGAATTTACTTCTGAGTTCGGGGGTTAGTCCCGTTCACAGGTATACCTTTTGATCTGGGAGATGTTTTACCAGAACTACTTGCTCCAGCTCTTGAACCGTCGATTTAGTTGCATCCGATTCCTCGAGGGCAGCGAAGGTTCGAGGAGCTAGGAAGTCTTCCTCGTCGTCCTCGGGGATTTGTCTGGCCTCAGGCTCCTCCGAGGTGAAGGACGTGATCGTTGGTGGCTAGCCATGAATCGTGAACATCTTCCTTGCTGCATCCTGCTCCCCATATACTGTCTTTATACCATCCTTCGTTGGAAATTTCATCATTTGTTGGAGGGTTGACGGTATTGCCCTCATGTTGTGTATCCATGGCCTCCCAAGAAATGCATTGTACCTCATGTCACCTTTAATGACATGAAATTTGGTGTTTTGAACCGTACCAGACATGTTGACCGGGAGGATGATCTCTCCCTTCATTTGTTCGTCGGCCATATTGAACCTGTTGAGGACTCGTGTGGTAGGTACAATCTGATCGAGCAGTCCGAGCTGCTCCACCACCTCCGACCTGATCATGTTGGCCGAGTACACA
This sequence comes from Nicotiana undulata, assembly GCA_005239495.1. Classification (NCBI taxonomy): domain Eukaryota; kingdom Viridiplantae; phylum Streptophyta; class Magnoliopsida; order Solanales; family Solanaceae; genus Nicotiana; species Nicotiana undulata. The sequence continues at coordinate 27,621 of MDKH01081661.1, forward strand.
TTTAATTTGAATGTTATTCAAGAGAAAATAAATTACCAGCGCATCGTTATGTGGCTGAGACAAGGTCTCAAAATCCTCTTCGCCGAATGCAAGGGTGCCTTCAGATACGCGGCCTCGAATTTGTCCTGCTGTTGCAGCGGATATTTTTGTCCGCTTGACCGCGGGCCCTTGAGGAACGTCGCTCCTTCCCACGATCATATGGACGACGTGCTGTGGTTTTTTCACTTATCTCCTTCGAGCCCTATTTTTTCCCCGAAGGTGTTTTACAGCTCGGCCGCCGATGGATTCTTGGAGATATCCTTTGCTAACTAGCCGGGCTGCTTCCTCTCGGAGTTGCCTACAATCTTCGGTCATATGACCGTGCATACTGTGAAACTTGCATACCAGATTGGGGTTCCTTTGCGCAGGGTCCGATAGTATGGGCTTTGTCCACCTAGTTTCTTTGATTTCACCCATGGCTGATACGATATCCGAAGCGCTAATGCTGAAGTTGCACTCGGGCGATAAGGGTACTTACGCCGGTTTTGCGCTCTTGTTGAACCTAGCCTTGTTTGTTAGTCCTTTAATATTCCGACTTCAGTTCGTCCTTCGATTGATTTGGGGTGTGCCTCTTCTTATGGCGTTTCTTCGATTCTCGACGTAAGGTCGATATCTTTCCTTACATGGCCTCAGATCTCTCTCTGGAAACCTAGATTCTATCGTCCTCGCGAGCCCCTTGAGTATTTTCATAACAGAGGAATAGGCTATCGACTAGTTGGTGTCTCACCTCTCCAGTATCCGCCGGGTTCGAGGGGTCATTTCTGGCACCACTACACTCGGAGTCGTCTAATGGTTTTGCAGCTGAGTAATTGCCACCTGTTGTGCCTGGAGCATTTTGAAAATCACGTGGAGGCTGACTCTTTTTTCCCTTTGAGCGAAGGTTCCCCGTGCTTCATGTTGGCCTTCTCAGCGCGCGCTCCTGCTAGTGTGGGAGCTGATACCATTACGTTGGGTGCAGCGTGAGTTCACGTCTATGGGGGTTAGCTCCGGTGTGTTACCAGGGTTCTGCAATGGTACACCATCTCCTAAAACAGTTGCACCATTCTCCCCATAGTCCTCAAAGCCGTTGCTTTCGTGTGCATTCACTGATTTAGACATTTTAACCTGAAATCAAAGATTCTTGGACAAGAATTAGTGTGAAGAATAACTTGCGTTTTTAGTGAACCAGCACTAAAACAATCACTATTATTTTTAGCCCCACGGTGGGCGCCAAACTGTTTACCTTGAAAATGGTATTTACAATTAAATTTGATTATGTGGTTCTAAAAATATGCGATTTATTTTAATGCTAGTTGTTAAGAAATAGATGCTAAGTATGAGTAACAAAAATAAGGTAAAATGATATGAAATCGAAGATAGGAAAACTAGGCTGCTTCAAGTCGGGGGTTCCGAGCTAGCCGAGATAGGTCCTCGAGGTCGAGGCTCGGGGTCAGTGATGTTAGATCGATGAAGCTATAAAAACTCTATGGACCTCGGAGGAGGCTATTTATGATCAATGATGGATAATAAAGGAAAGACAATCAATGAAATGCTATAAATGCAAGTATTAAATCAGTAAAGAGACAATAGGGGATGTTTGAGATAGAGAGCAGAGAATGTTCTTGTTGCTTCCATTGAATATTGTGTGTGCAAAAAATGACAAGGGTCCCCTTTATATAGGAGGGGAAATCCCAACATAGTACATAAGCATTTATTACAAAGTCATACAGTTGGTATAGTAATTTAATGTCATACTACAGACTTGTACTTTGTTGAAGACTTGGCTACCTTCGCCCACGTGCTGCTCGCTCGTGACAGTCACCGATTTGTATTGCCTCCATGCCGAATGCGGGGAACACTCATTCTCGGGCCTCAAGTCGTACACACAATGTGATCCCATATGAAATCGATCACTTCTTTTTGTCTGACTTTCTCGAAGGCTTGTGCTTCAACCCATTTAGAAATATAGTCAGTCATAAATAATATGAATTTTGCTTTACCTGGGGCCGATGGCAGAGGACCGACGATGTCCATTCCCCATTTCATGAATGGCCATAGGGATATGATCGAGTGAAGCTGTTCACTAGGCTGGTGAATCATTGGTGCAACACTTTGACATTTGTCGCATCTTCGAACGAACTCCTTAGAGTCCTTCTCCATGCTATCCCAATAGTATCTTGCCCTGATGACCTTTTGAACTAGTGACTGGGCGCCGAAATGGTTTCCTTAAGTGCCTTCGTGGATTTCTCGCAAAACCTAGTCTGTATCTCCCGGCCCAAAGCATACTGCAAATGGACCATTGAACGTCCTTATGTATAACGTTCTGTCTTTGTCTAATGTGAACGGATCTGCTTTAGTCCGTAAGGTCCTTGATTCTTTGGGATCCGATGGTAGCTTCCCGTTTTTCAAGTATTCGATATACTTGTTTCTCCAATCCTAGGTTAAGCTTGTAGAATTGATTTCGGCATTCTCTTCCTCGATTACAGACCTCAAGAGTTGGACGACAGTCCCCGAGATGATTTCGTCTTCGTCGACCGACGATCCCTAGCTAGCAAGTGCATCGGCCTCAGTATTCTTTTCTCGAGGTACATGCTTCAGGGTCCATTCTTTGAAGCGGTGTAAGGTGGTGACCTGCAATTTGTCTAAGTACCTCTACATCCTGTCCTCTCGAACTTCGAAGGTTTCGTTTACCTGGTTAACTATCAGTAGGGAGTCACATTTAGCTTTGATGACTTTCGCTCCCATGTTTTAGCTAGTTCGAGACCTGCAATTATAGCCTCATACTCGGCATCGTTGTTAGTCAATTTGGAAGTTTTAATCGATTGTCTAATAACATTGCCCGTAGGCGGATTCAAAACAATACCAAGCCCGGACCCTTTCACGTTCGAGGCCCCGTCCATGAAGAGGGTCCATACCCCAAAAAATGTACTCGATTTTAGCAGAAGTTCTTTTTCCACTTCGGGTACGAGGGTAGACGAAAAGTCTGCCACGAAGTCTGCTAATATTTGAGACTTGATGGCCGTTTAGGGTTGATATTAAATATCGTACACGCCAAGTCCGACGGCCTATTTGGCCAATCGTCCTGATAACTCGGGTTTGTGCAATATATTTCGAAGGGGATATGTTGTAATAACACATATATGATGCGCTTATTAATGCAACTGCCAATTTTTCTAGGTGTGGATACCTGGTTTAAGCATCTCCTAAGGTCCGAATCACGTAGTAAACTTGAAATTGAGTACCTTGTTCTTCTCGAACTAATACTCCGCTTGCCGCTATCTTGGATACTACCATATGTATAGCTTTTCATCTGCCTTTGGGGTGTGAAGCAAAGGGGGGATCAATAGGTGCCTTTTTAATTCCTCCAATGCTTGTTGACATTCTGTAGTCCATGTAAAATCATTTTTCTTTTTAAGTAAGGAAAGGGACATGTGGCTCCGATTTGACAACCTCGATATGAACCGGCCTAGGGCAGCTATCCGTCCGGTTAGCCTCTGAACGGCTTTTACACTATCCATGATGGTGATGTCCTCGATGGCCTTGATTTTGTTGGGATTGATCTCAATTCCTTGATTTGACACCATGAAGCCGAGAAATTTGCCCGAGCTGACCCCGAAAGCACACTTTTCGGGGTTAAGCTTCATGTTTTATTTCCTCAATATTTCGAATGTCTCATGCAAATGAGTCAAATGGTCCTCTGCGCGCAGGACTTAACTAACATGTCGTCAATGTAAATCTCCATTGATTTTCCTATCCATTCTTCGGACATCTTGTTAACCAGACGTTGATATGTAGCCACCACATTTTTTAGCCCGAAGGGCATTACAATAAAGCAGTAAGTTTCATACATAGTGATAAAAGAAGTTATTTCCTGGTCTTTTGGGTTCATATGGATTTGGTTGCACCCAGAATAGGCATCGAGAAAAGTAAGTATCTCGTTGCCAGCCATAGCATCGATCATTCGGTCGATGTTAGGCAAAGGAAAAGAGTCTTTTCAGACATGATTTATTCAGGTACTTATAATCTACACACATTCTAAGTTTGTACCCCTTTTGGGGACTACGACTACGTTGGCTAACCACTCGGGATATTTGACTTCCCGAATGGATCCTATTTTAAGAAGTTTTGTTACCTCTTCATTTAAGAAGGTGTGCTTCACCTCAGACTGAGGCCTCTTTTGCTTTATCGTTCGGAACTTGGGATCCAGGCTCAGCCGATGAGTTGTAATCTTGGGTGGGATTCCTCTCGTGTCTAAATGGGACCATGCACAACAATCCATGTTATCAATAAGAAATTGAATGAGTTGCTTCCTGAGTTCGGGGGTTAACCCCGTTGCGAGGTATACTTTGCGTTCGGGTAGATATTCGATGAGTATCACTTCTTCTAACTCTTTGACCGACGATTTGGTCGCATCTGATTCTTCGGGAACGACGAAAGTTCGAGGAGTGAGAAAATACTCTTCATCATATTTTATTACCTACTTATCCGATTCGTTCGAAGTTGGGGACGGTGATTGCTATTAGGCCGCTTGCTTATCTTTGATGCTCGGCTTTTCTGAGGTCGAAGGTGCTGGTATAGACGTTACCTCATTGACTGCAAACATCTCCTTTGCAGTGTTTTGTTCCCCATAAACCATTTTCACACCATCCGATGCTGGGAACTTCATCATTTAGTGAAGGGTTAACGGTACTACCCTCATGTTATGGATCCATGGCCTTCCGAGCAATGCATTGTACATCATGTCGCCTTCGATGACATGAAATTTTGTGTCTTGGATGGTCCCGTCCACGTTCACTGGTAGGATTATTTCTCCCTTTGTTGTTTCACTAGCCATGTTGAAGTCGTTGAGGACTCAACATGCAGGTACAATATAATCTAGCAGACTGAGCTTCTCTATGACCCTCGAGCAGATTATGTTCGCCGAACTACTTGGATCCACGAGAACACGCTTAAGTTGAATTTTATTTAGCAAGATAGAATTACCAGGGCGTCGTTGTGCGGCTGAGAGAGGACTTCCGTTTCTTCTTCGTTGAATGTTAGGGTGCCTTCAGTCATATAGTCTCGAGTCTGTTTCTCCCTCGTGATTGATACTTTGGTGCGTTTGAAGACAGGTCCTTGTGGGACCCCACCGACGATCATGTGGATAACATGCCGGGGTTCTTCTTGCTCTTTTTTTTTGTACTGGCGTCTCTTTCCCTGAAGTGATTTTTGGCTCTATCACTGAAGAATTCTCGAAGATAGCCCTCGTTGAACAATCGAGCTACTTCCTCTCTCAACTGTCTGCAGTCTTCGGTCATATGGCCATGTGTGCCATGGTATTTACACATCAGGTTTGGATTCCTTTGAGAGGGATTATTTACTATAGGTCTGGGCCACCTAGTGTCTTTAATCATTCCGATGGCTGACACGATACCCGAGGCATCGACACTGAAATCGTACTCTGATAATCGAGGTGCTTCTGCAGAGTCTGCATATTTGTCGAATCCAGTTTTGCTCATAAGTCCACAAGAATTCTGTCCTCGGTCACCCCTCCGATCATTCCAGGCAGAATTACGTCCCCGATGGTTGTTCCTTCTATCTGAAGCATATGGATGATACCGATCTTTATTCGGCCTCGATTCTCTATCAACATCTCTTTGGTTCTTACCTGTCGACCGGTTAGGATGCACTGAGCCCGAGGGGGATCCCAGTTGGTCGTCCTCGACCCTAATATTCGACTGGTATCGGTTGTGAACATCCGCCCAAGTCACAGCCAGGTACTCTATTAAGTTCTGCTTCAACTGGCATGATGCGATCGAACTCTGCTAATTTAATCCCTAGGTGAAAGCTTGAGCAACCCAATCATCGGCAACCGGTGGTAACTCCATATGTTCCATTTGGGATCGATATACAAACTCTCTTAGCATCTCGTTATCCCTCTGCTTCACCTTGAAGAGGTCTGATTTTCTTGTTGCAACCTTTATAGCGCCAGTGTGTGCCTTTACAAATGAATCTGCCAACATGGCGAACGAATCGATGGGGTTAGGTGGCAAGTTGTGGTACCAAATCATAGCCCCCTTTGACAAGGTCTCCCCGAAATTCTTTAGCAATACTGACTCGATTTCATCATCTTCCAAATCATTTCTTTTGATAGCACACATATAAGAGGTAGCGTGCTCGTTAGGGTCCGAGGTCCCGTTGCATTTTGGTATATCGGGCATCCTGAAGTTCTTTCGTATGGGCTTCGGAGCCGCACTTGGAGGGAATGGTTTTTGCACAAAATTTTTGGAGTCCATTCCATTTGGGACCGGTGGTGCCCCCGGAATTTGATCAAGGGCGTCGTTGTGCGGCTTAGAGAGGACTTCTGTTTCTTCTTCGTTGAATGTTAGGGTGCCTTCAGGCATATAGTCTCGAGTCTGTTTCTCCCTCGTGATTGATACTTTGGTGCGTTTGAAGACATGTCCTTGTCGGACGTCGACCCCACCGACGATCATGTGGATAACATGCTCGGGTTCTTCTTGCTCTTTTTTTTTCTATTGGCGTCTCTTTCCCTGAAGTGATTTTTGGCTCTATCACTGAAGAATTCTCGAAGATAGCCCTCGTTGAACAATCGAGCTACTTCCTCTCTCAACTGTCTGCAGTCTTCGGTCATATGGCCATGTGTGCCATGGTATTTACACATCAGGTTTGGGTTCCTTTTAGAGGGATCATTTACTATAGGTCTGGGCCACCTAGTGTCTTTAATCATTCCGATGGCCGACACGATACCCGAGGCATCGACACTGAAATCGTACTCTGATATTCGAGGTGCTTCTGTCGGGTCTGCATATTTGTCGAATCCAGTTTTATTCATAAGTCCACTAGAATTCTTTCCTCGGTCACCCTTCCGATCATTCCAGGCAAAATTACGTCCCCGATGGTTGTTCCTTCTATCTGAAGCATATGGATGATACCGATCTTTATTCGGCCTCGATTCTCTATCAACATCTCTTTGGTTCTTACATGTCGACCGGTTAGGATGCACTGAGCCCGAGGGGGCTCTCAGTTGGTCGTCCTCGACCCTAATATTCGACTGGTATCGGTTGTGAACATCCGCCCAAGTCACAGCCGGGTACTCTATTAAGTTCTGCTTCAACTGGCATGATGCGATCAAACTCCGCTCATTCAATCCCTAGGTGAAAGCTTGAGCAACCCAATCATCAGCAACCGGTGGTAACTCCATATGTTCCATTTGGGATCGATATACAAACTCTCTTAGCATCTCGTTATCCCTCTGCTTCACCTTGAAGAGGTCTGATTTTCTTGTTGCAACCTTTATAGCGCCAGCGTGTGCCTTTACAAATGAATCTGCCAACATCGCGAACGAATCGATGGGGTTAGGTGGAAAGTTGTGGTACCAAATCATAGCCCCCTTTGACAAGGTCTCCCCGAAATTCTTTAGCAATACTGACTCGATTTCATCGTCTTCCAAATCATTTCTTTTGATAGCACACATATAAGAGGTAGCGTGCTCGTTGGGGTCCGAGGTCCCGTTGTATTTTGGTATATCGGGCATCCTGAAGTTCTTTAGTATGGGCTTCGGAGCCGCACTTGGAGGGAATGGTTTTTGCACAAACTTTTTGGAGTCCATTCCGTTTGGGACCGGTGGTGCCCCCGGAATTTGATCAACTCGAGAGTTATAAGTTTCCATCTTCTTGTCGTTGGTCTCGGTTTTCTTTTCTCCCGATTCTATCCTCTTAGTAAACTCCTTGAGCATTCTCATTATAGCAGGGTCAGTTGTCGAAGTATTATCGTCTGACCTTTCAAGCACATGCTCGGTACGGCGAGTAGCCTCTTGTTCGACCCTATTCGAAGCCACGTGTTGATTTTGCAACTGGGCAATGGCGTTCTGTTGGGCTTGCATCGTTTCAAATCTAACTTGGAGACTAACATCTTCGTCTCCTCTGCCCTGAGTACCTTGACCGTCAGTTAGACCCTCTCTGCGTATGCTTCCATCGGGGTCCCCGTCTAAATCCACATTTAAAGCAACATGCGAACGAACATCAACCGAGTTGGCGGGCGGTGCTCCTCCAAGGTCAGCTTGTGGCACCTCGATTCCTGGAGCATTAATAATCTCATTCTCTCCGTGGAGTCCGAGACCGTTGTCACCATGTGCAGCTGTGTTTTGTGAGTTTGACATGATTTATCCTGAAAACAAAATTTTTGACAAGAAACAAGCGTAAAATAGTGTGTTATATCATAATTAACACTGAACAATCACTATTATCCTTAGCCCCACGGTGGGGGCCAAACTGTTTACCTCAAATACGAGTAACAATTAAATTTATAATGTGGTTATAAGGATACATGATTTAATTCAATGCCAATTGATGAATAGCTAAATAAATAAAGGAATTAAACAATTTAAATGGATCAAATCCGTGCAATTGCAAGTTATCGACTCTGATCAGGATTAGACTCGAGATCGAATGCCAAGGACAGTAAGAGCAGCAATAGTAATATGAACACAAGAATTATAAATAGTTAAGAGTGAATAAAAGAACAGAACATTTTGTATTTCTGAGCAATGGCGTAAGTGGTAAGTGCATATAATGATAATGATGATGAATGTGTCTTTACAAATGAACATGATTCCTCTTTATACAGTAGATGAATCCTAAATAAGGTATGACTCTAATTTTGGAAGTAAATTACACGATTGAAACCATTAACCATTAAAGGTTCTATCGGTTCCGAGATTCTCGCCGAGATTGGTGGTCGATTGCGGATATCTCGTGATTCTATTACTACGACGTTGAACCAGCTCGATCTCGATCCCTCAGTCTTCTCATTTCTCGAGCTCGGACTTGCTTTAATACAGATTCACTATCAAAGCATACCCTCAAACCCATAAAATTAGGTATCCTCGATTTTTACCGTATACGAAAGACAAACGATTAACAAAATTAGTATCCACCGATTGATTGGACAACCCAAAGAAATCACTGGCTTTATCAAATGCAGACCTTGTATTGTCTTAAGACCGAATGACCTATATGTGTCTGCCACTGCAATTTGATCGGCTTTCACATTTACACACCAAGAATAGTGAAACTTATCTAAATAAAAATTAGACTTTAATAGTATTCACTTGACCAGAAGATGACTACGTAGTAAAGCATCAAGTGGGGTCAATCATATCGCAAATGGTTCCTTATGGACTTTGTTAAACATATTAAAATAATAGTTTGATTAAATTGGAAACTAGCGGAAGATTAAGGAACAAAAGAATGTCTCCTCATATTTTGCTTCATTATTACTCAATGCCTCACTTCTTCACTAGAAGATTCTTTTTACAATCCACGAGGTGGCGTATTTGGTGTCTTTTTTTTTCTTTTTAAATCAAATGGTTTAATTTTGTGTATTAATAGTGTAAAAATTATGTACACATTATCTGTTAGGCATAAATTATTTTGTACGCCATTAATAACTACATGCGAATGCTCACAATAAGTGAGATTAATCACCAAGAAAACAAAAGGATAGATAAGTTGTGATAACATGTTAAAATTATATTAATACTTTAAAACTTCTTTACACTGTAGTGCATATTATTATTATTATTATTATTATTATTATTATTTAATTTTCAGTTTTTTTTTTTTGCTTAGTATTGGAAGATATATTTACTTACTAATAAGAGGGAATAGCAAGCACTTCTAGGTCAACATGTGTGCTTCCATGGAAATAAAAATTTATCTGAGGATACTTTTGTCATTTTAATGCTATTCAGTCGATCGCTCAGCTTAACACGTGTAGTTCCAGCTTTAACATGTGGAGTCACCCCTGGTTTCTCAGCTAAAAATGTCGAACGAACGAACCACATCTCCACAAAAAGTAATGCTCCACAACATTTGCGCTCTCTCTCTTTGCTCTTGCTCTCAAGTTTGTACTGTAGTGTGTTTTCTTTTGTCAATCATATTTTCTGTTGGGTATCGCTTCTACTATCTCTTGATTCATCTTTATCTGTATTTGTCTTGAGGAATATTTGAGAAAATTCTTGAACAAATGCCATTTCTACTAAAGTTCTCTAGGTGTTTGAGAAAATTCTTCAATGAATTACCGTATTTGTTAAATTTCTTATGCATATTTCTGTCTTCTCTATTGTTTTGAAAAAAATACTTGAACCACCAAACTTATCAGTTGAGTTAGCAAGGACGAGATGACCGCTTCACTTCAATTACTAACTGTTTGCTATGTTTTTTCCTCGCTTCTACTATGTTTTCTGTTGATCGTATATATAATCAATTGCCTCTGTTTCTTTGTTCGATTTATGACCTCTTCATCTTAGGTGAATGTTGAATTTGTTATCTTTGTTCTCTGTCAATTGAGTTTCCAATTAAGCTTCTGTGCTTCTCGCTTTCTTAGTTATGCGTTAAGATTGTTTCAATTGTTATATGTCATTTTATCTGGCGATAATTAGGGTATTTGGGGCTTTTACATATTTCTCAGAGGCTGACGACCTGTGTGTATTTGAGACGGATTCTTTTGGTATTTCCATAATGCATAGATAGTTTTGTCATATATTTTATAATTAATTTTTGCCTCTATAAATTATCAACTTGGTGGCTAAATAAAATCAGCTTTCTGATTTATTGACACTAAAAAATCAACTTAAGACGACCTTAGCGATGAATTATGCTAGGAATTGTCTACAGTGCAATCAGTAGGATGTTAACCTAAAGCGTGTTAAAAACAACATGTCGTCTGCGCTTGGGATAATTAGATTCAAAGGCCTATTTATATGAACTAACCATTAGAATAAAATAATTACTGATTCAATCACTTTGTAATTGAGTAGTTCATTGCTTGATTAGTATACAAGAAAGCAAAAATAAACTTCGTCAGACAAAAAAAGGGAAAAAATGTGATTGCAGTGTGTGTTCTTGCTTAATTCCTGCCACACAAGCAACTGTTTAGTGACTCGCTCACCCTTTACTGCTATATCTTCTTATGTATACTTTTCAACACCAAAAAAGCAATAAGCAATTGAGTTTTATGAAAAATAAAATAAAGGAAACACAAGAAAAATAACAATTTTCTAAAAAAGTTCAAAGGGAAGAAAAATAGTTATATTATAACGTCAATATCTTGCGTCTCACTCTTTGTTTAAAGCCCGATCTGAGTTTATATCTCGATCACAAATGTTGGGGCACTTGTTCTCATCCTATAGAACAAAAGGAGGCTTCCAGTATGTGGTTTCTCTTTAGTTATTAGGTGTTCTTTAGAGTAATGTAGTAGCCGTGTTAGCAAGATCCGGATTTTTCTTTGTGTAGTTTATTTCTCAATCTTTAATGATGGAATATTGATTACGATAAATGGATTAGGTATTTTGAAATGTGAAGTTTTCTACAGTAATATAGTACCATAGTTATTTGTGTTGAGCAATTTAGCAACTTCAGGAGAATACTACAAACAGACTGCTCACAATAACAAATATTTCGACCAAAGGTAAAGATTCTATTATGAAATGTTGCAGGAGAGAATACTATTATTGAACTGAAGTTTGCTGGATGAGATAACTACAAAAACCTTGAATCAAATTCATAATTCACCTTCAAAATAAATGTGTAATGGCTAAATTCGTCCTTATGCTTTACAGTGGAAACCCTGGGACATTTTGCATGCTCTGAATGATCAGCTTTGTCCATCAAGGTAATTGCTTAGTTCAAGAATTGATTTCCTTGATATATAATTTTTGAATTGGTGATTGCCAATGTATTGTTTGGGCGTTTCGTAAATTATGCGTAAATTTCTAATTTGAAGATCTCAAAATGATGTAAATAAGAAAAGAAAATTTTATAATCAGATTCAAAATATAAAATTTGCTATAAAAAGTAAAAATTGATACAACTTAATCTTCTGAACGGATACTCGATCAGAAGAACATTTTCATTCCTTCATGTTTTTGGCAGACCATTGATGATTGAGAGCTTCTCCCCTTACTCATTTGGAACATACATTCCAATGGCACATTGAAACACAATTTTGCATACTGAAATTTTATCACTGGTTATATGTGCTTGTTTAAGTGTATATGTGGGTAAGCTTCTACCTGGGAGATAATGACACCAAGGAAAACTACAATTTTCACTAAGAAAAAGATTTGGCTCAAATATTATTTCTTTTATATGTTGTTTGTTACTATATAGTACTTTAAGAAACAATCAATCTTCTTACTGACCATGGAGTTTTCAATTTTACACACCGGCTGGTATTAATATGTGTCTGCTACTATACATATGCCATTAACTGTGAATGGCATGTGCTGCACAAGTTATTTTGCTAAAACTATTTGGAGGTATTATGAAGCCTTTTGTCAATATGATTATTTTAGTGTTCAGCTATGTCTGTAATGCAATACATTTGAGCTGATTGTGAGACTTGCAGCTAGTGTGCTTAATGACCTACAAGTGTTTTCATCACAAATTGATTCCTAAAGATATGTCAATGGCTAATTTATTTCACTATTATTATAGTTTATTTTATTCTTTATTCAAATCTTCTTGTTATATGGTTTCCACCTGTTATGACATCTTGATCATTAACAATCTTTCCTATGTGTTGGATTCACTTGCACTTAATGGTAACTGAATGTGGTCTAGACTGCAAAACAATTGTCTTTGATTGTTAGATGAGATATCTATATTTTTCTTCTGTTCTTATCATTCTATAGTTTGAACAATACAAGTTACTTGACTTAATAACTGTTAGGTTCATTTACACACAGTAGACAATTGGACTGCCTAATGTCAGTGAAGCCCATGAAGATCAACAAATCATTCTGACCTTCATGCTAACATAAAAGAACAAATAATAGTTCAGTCCTTTTCACAAGTAGATATGTCTGTCTACCTTTTTTTAGTTTTGCCTGTTGGCATTACCAGAAAATTATATGTGAGCAACTTCACTTGATATGCAACTCATATTCCTTGGTATAAATTGTGTTTATGTAATATGGTATTTTTTACTTTTGAGAAGAGACACAAAAACAGTAGTTGGAACAAGCTTTGGTTGGGCCCGGGCAAAGCTTGGGCTAACCTTACTAGTGTATATATATACCATAAATGGAAATAATCAGGCAGCTCATGATCAACATGTCTTCCTGGCCCGAGGATAAAATTGTAATTACACCTGCAGCCTAATACGTGAAACGCAGTTTGACAGCCCTTCAATTACCATTTGGATTATGTAGTAGTGCATGTATAACTTTTTTAATAAGTGGGTCCCATAATCTTATTTGAATTTTCTTCTCATCCTCACTTTTTTATTTTAGTAGTCACGTGCATTAGTTAATTTATGACAGAGAGTTTCCTAATTCCTTTTACCAAAATGACAAAATCATTTCAAATGAAAATTGTAGTTGAGTATTATTTTTGTTCAAAAATATTGCATTGGTCAACTAAACTTTCTACTAATTAAAATTTGGAAAATATAAAATGTAAGACAAATAAAAGACGTGGAAAGGATAAAAGGCTAGATGAAACTAACTAAAACTAATTAGCAGTGCATAAGAAGATATTATTGGAGTATTTTATTTGTTCAGATTAAATATATGATGATACCGTGAGCATAACATATGGAAAGAATCCTTTAAAAACAAAAAGAATAGAGATTTTTAATAATTAAACTTTCCTGAAATGAGTAACTTATGCAAGCAAAGCGGGTATGCGTGCATTTAAATTGCAACTTTTGTTGTATTTTTCGGATGATTGTTATTCAATATTTTATGATGTATATCATATTCTATTGTATGTATTATACTGTATTGTTTCGATAATTACAATGTCTGAATAGATTATATCGTTTCTCTTCGTATTATAATATCATACATCAACAATTTGAAGGATACATTATAAAAAAAGTATGATACAAGATAAGACTTATTATTAAAATAGTGTAGAGGGTGAAATATAAATATTAAAAAAATTATTATGGATGAAATGAGAAGAAAAATTAAGGTAACGACGCGAGCACACCATATTAATTTCGTCGATAAGTAATGATCAATTTAGCAATACAAAACAATAATAAATAACAATCAATATAAATAATATATTTAAAGTAATAATACGATGAAATACAAGAGGTAACAATCATCCAAACAGGTTGTGATGAAATACCTGTAAAACATCGTAACTTGTTGTTTTGAAGCTGTTAAAATTTTTGGATTTCTATGTAAAACGTATACTACATATGGAAAAGGGCTTAAACTAACCCTATCGTTTGCTAAATGGTTTATAGATATACTCCGTCTATCTATCAGTATACGACGTTAATTCTATTAATAAAATTGCCTCGCGTCTAGCGACATATCTTGTCGGCCTTGTAGTTTTATAGAAAGGTGATAAATTTTTAAAATAGTGTGAAAATTTTGAATATAACTTTGTAATGCTAAATTATTTCTGATCATATCAAATCTCTTGCGATGTTGATTTCTTGTGTTTCAAACTTAAAATTTGAAAATTACATTTGATGGAAATCAAAAGTATTGAATTTCCAATATATAAAGCTATTCATACTTACTATACAAGATGCAGGAAGATATGATAACTTGGCCGGGCACATCCCGGGCTTATCCAACTAGTTGGAAGAAGAAAGCGTCATATGATTAAGGCTGCAATACGGAAGCCCAATACGTTGAGCAACCATCTATATATATATATATATATA